>CABHPQ010160077.1:0-26779 GCA_902168405.1 Peromyscus aztecus
CCTGCGCCGTCCAGCCTCGGGGCCTCGTCCTCCTCCCCCAAGACACTAATTCCCCCGCCTCGACCCGAGATTACCCTGGCTATTTCGGACCGAGGATTAGGGAGACGCCGAGGAAGCACAGCCCTGCCACCCTGGCCCCTGGCGTCCCGGGAGCTCCAGCCTTGCAGCAGCTTCGCCGTCTCTGGGTGCCGGTGCCGAAGCCCTGTTGGCAGTCTTCGGTGCCCACCTGGGCGGGGCTCCGGCTCCAGGCTAGGGACTTAGGTGATGCTGGGGTGGAGTTGCCGCGTTTGCGGCGAGCTCTCTGCCTACCCCTTCTGCGGCAGCCTTGGGACTGTCAGGGGTCGGCTAGAAAAAGTGTGCGGTGTGGTCAGTAGCTCTAGAACAAGCGACCTGAAAGGCTTTGGGCATGCAATGCTGGAGGAGGGAGTTAGGCTGACTCCAGATAGGGGGTCTGATTCCCTGGAGTGGGAATCCAGGCCCTGGAGACCGGTTTCCTCCACCTCAGGTCGGGCTGCATCCTGCCATGGACATGGGACAGAAAGCCCGCTACAGCCTGCTTGGAGCACTAGTTGTAGGCATTTATGGAAGGGCTGGTCCACTCTTTGAAAAAGGAGAGTTGTGTGTGTGTGGGAGAGTGGGGTCTGAGGAGCCAGAGTATGGCTGGATTCCGTGGCTCTTTAGGGGGCAGGTTGAGGTGTTATATTCACCCCTTCTTTCAGTGCTTCTGAGAGGTAGGGGATTTGTGACCAGCTCCTAACGGGTGTCACTGACCCAGAGCCCCTCTTGCCACTCCAGAGCACAGAGGGGGAGTGCTTAGCTCTGAGGCTTTTCATTAGTCCCTTTCACAGAGGCTGTGGGTCAGCTCATGCTGGATGCAAGGATGGAAAGTCTGGCTGCCGAAATGAAGTCCCTCACAGCTTGGGGAGGTGGCATCAGGGTAGGGACACACATTCCTGTTTTGATAGGGAACAGTGACACACGTTGGCCGACTGATGCCTCACAACACTATCCCTGGAGATATAGTTCTTTTTTCCCTTCAAAGTCACCCCTACTGACCAAGTGGAGTACGTGGACAGGAGAACTCAGAGGGACAGAGGTTTCTTCCCCTGCCTTGGGGAATCTCCATTGTCCATCCAGACAGTGGTCTTGGCTGAGGAGGTCAGGGGGTGCAAATACTGAGATTTTAGTTCAGAAGCTTCCAGCTTTGAGACCATCTGGTGTTTCCCCTCCTGGAGGCACAGACAAAGCCTGTGTCACCTCAAAAAAGTATAGTGTCACTTTTAAGGAAAGCAAGTGGCAGCACAGCTCTTGCTCTATGTTCTAGGTCCAAGGCAGCTTGCAAACTTGAATATGCATACTAGGAGCCTGGACTTCTTTGCTGATTGTGGATTCTGACCCAGCAGGTCTTAGGCAGGCCAGAGAATCTACTTCTCTCACAAGCTCTGAGACATTGTATGTTGCTGGCATGTAGGCCCCATGATAATGAGTGAGTGTCTGTGAGGAATGGGGATAGGAAAAGGAACAGGAACTCCCCTTCAAGACAGAGCACACTAGCCCTGTTTTCCTGCCTAAAACTCATTTCCTGGCCTTTTGGAAAAAGGAATGCCAATTCCTTCCTGTTCTGGCAGGAGATACCCCATATCCTCTAGTTCTGTGGTATGGTATTTAACTGTTGTGTGCTTCGTACTCTGGGACACTAGGGGCTGCTTTTCCAAACATAGATTAGTTGTGTCAGGGGTTATGTGAATAAAGCGATTGATGTGAAAGAGTGTGTGATGACTAATGCCCCCTGAGAGCTTTTATTAAGTACCTGTTGTATGTAGAACCATCGGAGATAATATTTGGAGATACAGGAAGAACCACAGAAGAGAAGAGATTAAATAATGCTACATAAAGAAAATAATGTGAGTAGATGAACTTGGGACTAAGGCCCAGCTCTGCACATCCCAGCTGGTGACTGTGGGACAGGTCACACCACCTTTCTTCACCTCAGCTTTTCATAAATGCATACAAAGCAGGAATCAGCCTAACTGCCTCCCGTTTTTCCCGAAGGTAACAGGGAGAAAGGAAACCAGCACCCTGTAGGTACTTCATGCACGCTAGATTCTTCCATGTCTGTCAATTTCTCATTTCTTTGGATCCCATGAGCCCAGACAGGAGGTGAGAACTCAAAGGCTAGGTGCAGGAGATGTGCAATGGGGAATATGGAACTGTGGGGAAGGGTTGCTGAAACTGACAACTGTTATTGAGCCCGAGTTTCCAGAGGTGACAGAGAAGTCCAAGGCCACAGTTTGGGGGGAATGGAGCTGGGGGACTGGGCTCTACTACTCCCTGCCTTTGGGCATTGATGATGCCATTCCCAGGCTTCCCCGTCTGCATAGAGTGTAAGAGAGGGGCTGACAAGCGTGCTGGCTGAGCATTTTCTAAGTAGCTGGGAACCACTGCAGCATTCATTAGGAGCTTCCTGCTCACCACATAGATGAGCTTCAGTGGTCCATTGCTTGCCCCAAGACAAGAGTGAGCTTGATAATCACCTCACCAGGCACAAGATGCCTGGATGTTCTAGAAGCTTTCAATCTCAGAAACCCTTAAGCTCCTTCTCAGAGGGTTTTCTTGCATTTCTTGACCACTAGGCCAAGGGTCATCATTGATTCCCAGCATTGGGGGAGAAGATAAAACAGGGAAGAAATCTAGTCATTCATGGTGCCTTTGCTAGCCCGGGAGTTGTTTCTGTTGTTATTGATGTTGATTTTTCCCTGATATCAGCACTCATATGCAGTGTTCAGTCAGCTACATTCTAATGATCCATTTCTAGAACCACAATCCCCTCACTAGAGTTTGGATACCTAATGGGTGCTCAGAGTATATTGTTTGAATGGATAAGACCTGGGAGAAGAAGGGTGATTGGAACCATCCTGTAGCAGTTACTGATGAATATATTGAATCAAGTTTAGGAGAGCATGACGATATTCCCGAAGGTTTTGCTGTGTGCTCACACCTCATGCATCATCACTCCTATCAGGCAGAGACAGTTGCTGCTCTCATTGTACAGATGTGAGACCTGGGCTGCACGTGATGACATGCCCCGTTTAAGCTCTGCCATCTTGTTGTGAGCCAGTGTTGGGTTGCACACTGTCGCCTGGGTCCTGATCTTGCTCACCTACTGCCTGCCTTTCACACTGTGGAATGGTCAGACCACCTCTCAGGATTCTTTTTGGCTCCTGGCCAGTGCTTGAGGGAGCCCAGCATGTGTGGATCCCTTCTGCCCTATGGAATCTCATCACCAAGGCAGCACTTTTGGTGGTGGTTGTACAAAGGGGCAAGGATGGAAGAAGGTGACCCCCTTTTAGCCTTTGATCCTCTGAAGTTTCTTGGCAGAAGTAAACATCAGCCTTAAGTGGCTGGGGAGAGGCCCAGTGGAGCTGCCTCTTCCGCCTTCTCATCTGCTCCAGCCCTCAAGGGCTGTCACATCACACATCACTCTGAGAGGACGTTTTTTTCTGAAGCTCTGAATTGGTGACTCACTCTGGGGGAGGTTTTCAGTGGCATTCAGTGTCTGTTGACTTACCAAACAAAGTGCTCTTCCTGGGCTTGTGGTGACATTAACCATGATGATGGTGCTTCATTTCAGGGGCATGCTCAAGGGTGGCCGTGGAAGAGGGGGTGGCAAGACAAAACTGGATTGTCCTAATTGGCAGCAGGCAGATGACACAGAAAGCCCTACTTAGGATGGTCCTGGCAAGGAGACTTTGCGTTGTGTTATTCCTCAAAGTGGCTTGGAAGTACCAAAACTGGGTTGCAGGGGTCAGGGAGCAGAGTGCTCTTACGTGCAGATTTCTTTCTCCCTCTGAGCAATGACTGAGCCTGGGAGAGGCTGGGAGGGCCTTTTCTCCTCATCTGTGACCAGGGCTAAGAAACTGGTGACAGGAAACACTGTGCTTATGTTTCCATTCAATAATATTCTTGTTCTCCCAGCTGAGATAAAGCCTGTATCCAGTGCTGGGAAGATATTCCTCTGTCAGGAACAAACTGCACCACACTTTGGGACACTTGTCCTAGTTGGACAAAATGTATTAAACTGTAAGGGAGCAGGGTGAGACATTCTTATTTTTCCAGCAGATGGTAGAGTCCGCAGAAAGATGAGGGAGTGTTTCTCTGAAGCTCTCTCCCAGCCGTCTGACAAGCTAAGCAAATTATTATTTTACAACCTAGAAAATAAATCAGGGAATGCTTCTTTATCTAGCGGGAGCTGAGGAAAACAGTGAGCAATGCAGTGTGTGAAACGCAGTCAGGGGCTGTTGGTGTTTTCGACGTGAGTATTCATCCTGGATACAGGCAACTGTGCCTGCAGAAAGCTCAAACCCCAGGGCTTTGCCATGGAGGGGGAAGTGTAAGCACTTGGCCACAGGAGTCAGGCATTTCAGGACATCCATATGTTTTGTCATCAAGATGGCTATTTGTCAGTTCTTTTGCCTATGATGTTGTTTTGACAGCTGATTGGGTTGTTTGTGCTATTTTATTTTTTTATGGAAGAGCAACACTTGGCTTAACCTGGGAAGTACATTGTGTTGTACTTGTCAGGGTGTCAACTGGAATAATTACCACTGAGCCACCAGAGAAACAAACATAGACAAACTGAGAGTTTGGCAAGAACTAGAATCCAAAAAGGTGAAATTGACCTATCTGAAATGGAGTAAGAGCAACTGATGCGGTCATGAGACCATCTGAGTTCAGTGGGTCTCCTGCTTGCTGACCCTGACCCAGTATAGACACAGGTCAGGCTGCAGCCCATATCTCTCCAACTGTGGGCTAAGTGTGACTGAGTGACACAGATGGAATTCCTGTGTAGCAGATCTTCTCTGTGGAGCTGATAACTTAGAATTATGTAGAGTGCACTATCCAGTATTACGTATGGAAAAAAACCTCTGTTTTCATCAATAAAGCATGGCAGCTTTGACGTTGCAATGCCCCCTGTGACCCTAACTATCTTAGGCTTTCTCTGGGGACCTTTAAGGGTTTCTCATGACTAGTCCCTGGATAGTTAGCCCTCCTCTAGCAGTGGATTAGAAGATCTAGCCCCTGCTGTATATATTTTTTAGTGGCTCAGACTTTGTAAGTCCCAGCCTCTCTAAGTCAGTCCCAGGACAAATGAGAGTAACCATTTCTATAGAAGGAGATCAGACATCTGAACTGCCTGTGGTATCTGCCACTGAGGACTCAGTAGATGGTAGCTTTGGAGCAGGGTTAACTAGGGCATTGAAATTGCTTTTGAGGATTGTTTAGACCCAGCATTTTCAAACATAGAAAAGTAGAAAGAATCATGCAGAGCAGAACACCACTTCCCCTTCCTTCCCTCCAGGTTCTGCAATTAAAGTTTTTCAATATTTGCTTTATTGCATACCTCTGTACCCTTGAGGGTGCTTAGAAGCACATGGATGGGGAGTGAACGTTTATGGAGTGCCTACTGTGTCCCAGGGATGGGGCTCGATAAAACAGACATGTGGTTGCCACTTCCTCTATTCACCATGTTCCTGGGCCACACAGGTAGGCGGGATTCTTGTCCTCTGTTAGGGCAGCTTCCTTACTTCCTCCATTTGGAAACATGAACAGGGATAGAGCTTGGAATAGGAAATGGGGCCAGAGTATGTGAAGTAAGTAGTCGGTCGCCTTTGGGCTTACAGGCTTCCTGCAGGAGGTGTCACTTGAGCTAGGGCTTTAGAAGCAAGAGAGGAGGAAGAGATTGTCAAGTAGATGAGACAGAACACATACTACACTTGCATTCATAGAGTGTTTGGGGGTGACAAGTGCCCTGAGTGGCTGTGGTATGTCTATAAATGGGGACAGCTTGGCAGAAGAGGCCAGACAGACACAGATGAGTCTGACAAAGTTACCTTGCTCAGGACCCAGATGTCAGACTGGCAGGGGCTAGGGAGCAAAACTAGGTTAACCCTTTCCAAGTTGTGCCTTGTCTATGTCCTGGTTTAGAAATGTTTGTCTTTCTTTCCAGGAGGAGGCCAGAGCGACAAAGAAATAGGAGAGAGGGGTTGTAGAGGTTTTTTTCTTTTTTTTTTTAACAGTTAAAAGCACTTGTTACTCTTGCAGAGGACTTGGGTTCAGTTCCCAACACATACACGGTGATTCACAAACATCTGCAACTCCAGTTCCAGGGAATCTGACACCCTTGTCTGACCTCTAAGGGCGTCAGCCATGTATGTATGCACATGCATCCATGCAGGCAAAACACTCATGCACACAAAATAAAATAAACAACTTTTTGTTGTTGTTTGAAACAGGGTTTCTTTGTGTAACAGCCCTGGCTGTCCTGACACTCACTATAGACCAGGCTGGCCTCGAACTCACAGAGAGTTTTGCCTCTGCCTCCCAAGTGCTGGGACTAAAGATATACATCACCACACCTGGCATATCTTTTTTTTTTTTTAATCAACTCTTAAAAAGAAAAATAAAAGAAAAAGAAACAGAAGAGAAAGTCTTGTTTGGCTCCTGACCTTAGAATGCACCAAATTACAACAAAACTATAACATTAGCTAAGCCCTTTAGGTACTGTATATTGGATGCTTGCTTGCTTGCTTTTTCTTTTTCTTTTCATTTATTTATTTATTTATTTATTTATTTATTTATTTATTTATTTGTTTGTTTATTGCAACAGGGTCTTATGTATTCTAGGCTGGCTTTGAACTCTCAATGTAGCCAAGGATGACCTTGAACTTCTGATTGTCTTACCTTCATATCCTGAGTGCTGAGATTACAGGTGTACAGTTCTGTGGGTCAAATTCATGGCTGTGTACAAGCTAGGCAGTCACTCTTCAAACTGATTCCATTTTGTAGATATGAAATCTCAGACTTTTCAGCAGTTTCCCCACCATCACCCAGTGACAGAGGCAGGATCTGCACCCAGGTCTGTCTGCCCACAGTATGCTTCACTGCACTATGTGGCTTGGGAGCTGCTCATAGGTGTATTCATTACAGTGTGAAACATCTGAGGCCCTTCAAGGTGTGGTACAGTTCAACCACCCAGACTTTTGGCTTAAGGAGCTAACATGAACTCCAGCTTTGTCATTCACCCAGAGAGAGCAGTCACTTTAAATTTTGAGCATCAGATTTGGTGTCTTAGTGTTACTTGGGTCACCTTGCAGAAATAATTTTGCTTTCAGGAGTCCCTATTCTTCATGACAAAACAACCTCAATGGTAGTGTCCAACTGGCAAGACTGATGTGGGAAGCATGTGTGAATAGACGTGGGAAGAGCTCTCCAGTTGCTCAGCCAATACTGGACATTACTCTTTGAGTCACTTTCAATTTCTTTTCCACATATGTGTGTTTGCTAACCTTTTGGAAAACTGTTGGTGAAGCAGCCCGTGCATTTTTCATGTTTCATTCACATAGGGTATGTGGGGACATGTGGTTATATAGGGGGTATGGAACCTACACCCTCTTCAGGCCTTGTCCCAAACCTCCTTGTTGGAGGCACGTTAGTGGATTGGATGTCTTGACTGCTCTGTGTATTGCACCTCTGTGTATGTTGCATCTACAGAGAATCAAAGTTCTTGTCTCATGACTGGGCAGTCCATATCTGACTGCAGGGAGCGTCATTTGCTAAGGGTGGAAAATGAGACTTCCTTGAGGGTATCCTAGAACCAGCATGGCTGCTGAGTCCTCTCAGTGTTCTGTGTGGAAAACTCAGGGACAAATGCCAGAGGGGACCCAGCCTTGAGCTCTACTATTTTTTGCTCCTGACCATGTGAAATGAATCTCTCTGAACCTCAGTATCCTTATCTTTTCTCTGGGACAGTGATAACTGGACCCTCCTCTCAGGGTTGCCTCCAGCAGGGAATGTACCTGATTTGGTTGAGGCACAGGGAAGGGACCCGTGTGTGAGGGGGATAGCTTGTGATGGGAGGGTGAACAGGTGGGGTGAGGGAAGGAGGTAGTGGGGCAAAGTGAGCAGGGCCATGCAGATCCATTAGAGACCTTGGCTTTAATCTGAGGAAGACAAGAGTCCTTAAATGAACCTATACATTGAGAGGACGCTTGGCTCCTGGGCAGACAGGGACAGTGAGGCAGGCTACAGTGGGTGCCGCAGGACACAGGGATGGCCCAGGTGGTTCTGGGAGGGGTGGGAGGGGTACATATGTTTTGGATAAAGGCATGTGATTCCCTGCTATCTCTCCACCCACGACATTCTTCTTCCCAGATGGGGAGGAGAAAGAACAACTCATCCAAGAAAGTTTCCAGATGGGAGGTTGCCATTTGGGGCCTTGTTGCCTGCAGTAGCTTCTGGAATAGTGAGTGAGGGGGCTGGTGACATCCCTGGAGCTACTTCCAATTCTTGGTACCCAGAGGAGCTTTGTTTACCCACCTCTTGAGAGGTGCAGCTCAAGCAGGGTTGCTTGCTCTCCTGAGCCTGGCAGGGGCTTTGAGGTGGCTCTTGGATGAGTTCATGTGCAGGGAATGGATAGCACTATGTCCAAGACATAGACTGTCACCAAGCTGCTCCCTCTACCATGAACAGGCCGTGTTTCCTCAGACCAGTGCTTTTGCCTTACTCTGCTAATTTGTTTATTGTAAAACAAGACTACAAAACTTCACTTACCTCCTGGTGGCAAATCTTTAGTGCACACCAATGTACAGGAGGCTCATGCTAACTTGTGTCACTGTTGTTCTTCCTGGGTGTGCAACCTAAGTCACAAGGGTAGAAATAGATGATTAGAGTTGTATCGTGCATCTGTTATCTATCTACTGCTTACCATTCTGCATATTTAATACAACAGAGTTTGAGTCAAACACTTTGTAAGACGTACTGTCTTCATCTTGTTAGCCTTCAGTTACAGACTCTTGCATGTTTTGAAGTGTCAGAGACTTAGTGCTATTAAAGCCAAATGGATTCCCTAATTCCCCTCCCCCAAAGTAGAGCTATGTTTACATCTCTGGTTAGCCTTTCTGAGGCCTCTTTTCACCCAGTTCTAACTTTGTGGGGCCTCAAAGATTATCTCTGTGTGTATGTGTTGGGGGTGGTCTTTGGATATTTTGTTTGATTTTTGAAGCCCTAGGCTGGCTTCCTTGGCCTCCCTGGCACCTACAGTAGGCCAGTCACTGGGCTAAGGACTCAGCAGATGCCACTGTACTTGGCCTTCAACCAACAGTGTTTAATAGATGACCCAGCAGGGGTGCAGGGAGTACCAGCTTAAATAATAAGAGCAAAGTCGTTCTTAGAGCCCACACCATCATATGGCTACATTTCCTTACTCAAAAATGGAATGAAAGGGGGCTAGAAAGGTGGTTTAGCAGCTAAGAGCTTCATTTGTAAAGGATGTTTTAGAGCTTAATAAAACTTGTACCAGACAATAGTAACCAAAAGAGAAATAGAATGGCTACACCAGCCAGGCATGGTGGTGAACATCTTTAATCCCAGCATTCAGGAGACAGAGGCAGGCAGATTTCTGTGAGTTTGAGCCCAGCCTAGTCAACAAAATAAGCTCCAGTCCAGCCAGGGCTACACAGTGAGAACCTGTCAAAAATACACTAATAGCAAAAAACAATAAATTTTAAGAAAAAGTTTGCTACTGTGAATAAGGAAATTCTAAAGAGGGCCAGTCCCTCAAGAAGACATAACCATAACAAACATGCACTAAATAACAGAACCTCAAGATTCATGAAGCAAAGACTGACAGAAATAAAGGAGAAACAAACAAATCAAGAATAATAGGCAAGAACATCAATACCTGGCTTTCAACAGTGAGTAGACCCAGATACAGAACACAGACTTCATCCTTACCTAGAGAGAATGAGGGCAGGGGCAGGAACTGGTCAAGGATGTTGGCAGGGAAACTCAGACCCTGGGGGAGAAGCTGACAAACATGGATGCAGCTCTATGACAAACTGTGTGGGCACAAGGGAACCAGCCCAGAAACTCTGTGGGAACAAGAACAAGTTGTCTTTGCTGTTCATATAATGGGGCCCCGGCCTCAGCTAGTTCTCTCTCTCTCTCTCTCTCTCTCTCTCTCTCTCTCTCTCTCTCTCTCCCTCTCCCTCTCCCTCTCCCTCTCCCTCTCCCTTTCTCTCTCTGCCTCTGTGTTTCTGTATGTGTGTATAGGTGTATGTATTTGTGTGTGTGTTTGTGCGCGCGCTTGCGCGCGCCCGCGTGCAAGCCAGAGGTCAATATTGCATGTCTTCCCCAATCCCTTCTCTACCTTATTTTTTGGGGGCAGAATGGACTGGCTCTCTCATTGACCCAGGAGCCCACCATTTTAGCTGTTTCCACCTCCTCAGTCTGGGATTACAGGCACAGGCACTGCTTCTGACTACTTTTTTTTAAATAGGTGCTGTGGATCTGAATGCAGATCCTCATGCTTGCATGGCAGACACGTTACTGACCGACCCATCTCCCTGGGTCCTCATTAGATTTTAATGAATAGTTCACAAATAAAGAGTCAATAATTCAGTGAGTCAGCCAGTCAGCCATCCACTTACTCTAGTCTATTTGTTACTGTGTAAGAAATTGAAATTTAGTCTTAAACTAAAACACCATTTTATTTTATCTCAAGATTTTTGAGTTCAGGTTTGGGCAAGACCTGGGGAGGCTATTCTTTTCCCTATACTATCAAAGACAGTTGCTCTGTAGTATTTGACTGGAGATGGGCTTGTCTGGAGGATAGCCAAATGCCTTCACTCACATGCCTGGCACCTGTGGAAGGGTTTAGAAAGCTGGGCTCAGCCGGAACCACTGACTGGAGTGTTCATATGAGGCCTCTCCAGCATGGTAGACTCTGGAGAGTCAGTCCAGGAAAAGAATGTTCTGAAAGGCTTAGGAGGGAGATGAGAGACTCCTTTTGATATACTCTTGAAAGTGAAGGTCACCTCTGCCTATTTTGTCATTCAGCCAGGTGGAAGGCCACTATAGATGAAGGCCAGCATAGATTCTCCGGCATGGAACTCGGCCCTGTTCTAGTTAGGGATACTGTTGCTGTGTTGAAACGCCATGATCAAAAGCAACCTGGGGAGCAAAGGGTTTATTTGGCTTACTCTTCCACATTACTGAAAGAAGTAAGAACAGGAACTCAAACAGGGTAGGCTCTGATGTAGGAGCTGATGCAGAGAGGCCACGGAGGGGTGCTGCTTACTGTCTTACTCCTCAGGGATTGCTCAGTCTGCTTTCTTATAGAATCCAAGACCACCAGTCCAGGGTTAGCATTACCCACAGTGAGCCGAGCCCTCCCCCACTAAACACTAATTAAGAAAATGCCCCACCTTGTCTATATCTCCTTATGGAGGCATTTTCTTAATTGAGGTCCCTCCTCTCTGATGACTATACCTTCTGTCAAGTTGACATAAAACTAGCCAGCACAGCCTCCCTTTCATTGTATCTTTTTTTTTGTTGTTGTTGTTGTTTTTTGAGACAGGATTTCTCTGTGTAGCTTTGGAGCCTATCCTAGAACTCACTGTGTAGACTAGGCTGGCCTTGAACTCACGGAGATCCACCTGCCTCCCGAGTTCTAGGATTAAAGGCGTGTTACTCTAACAAATTACCTGGGATAATCAGCTTAAGTAGAGAAACGTTTATTGTGGTTCACAGTTTTTCTGAGGTTTCAGCCCATAGTTGCTTGGCCCCATTGCTTTTGGGGTTGTGGTGAGGTAGAACACCATGGCTGTAGCACATGAGAAAGGAAGCCGTGTCATGTACCACGAGAGCTGGCAAGCTAAGTAGAGAGGAAGAGACTAGAGTCCCTCAGTGTCCTTTGTGGATGGATATTCTCAGTGGCTTAGAGATCTCCCACTAGGCCTCACCTCTGAAAACCTTCCTCATGGGCTTAGGAGTCAAGCTCTTAACACATGGCCTTTGGCGTGTTCCAGATGTAGCATACGACAGTCACTAGAGAGGTTGGTGGTATGTCTGAAGAGGCCAGTGTCCACAGGGCTGAGGATGCTTCCCATGTCTCAGATCTGGCCTGTGTCCTGACTGAGGGCTGGCTAGGGCAGGCAGGATCCCCTACCCTCTGAGAGTGCTTACCCATCTCATCTTCATTTCCCACATTCAGAGCTGTATTTTTAACTCCTGCCATATGGTGAAGCAGCCAAAACACCCAGGAGGGAGTCTGGGGAAAATCATATTCACGGATACAATGTTGATAACGTCAGCCGTGAGGGTCCCTGTTTTCATTCCTGCCTCTTCCCTCCTGTTAACTCATTATGAGCAGCAGCATCCTGCTGGACTGTCATCCTGCTAGGGACACAGGGAATATCTTCAAGACCTCTGGCCTATCTGGCGGGCTCTGTGTTGGAGAGAGTGGTCACATGTGATAGTGGGGTCTTGTGTTTTTAGGGACATGCTGTGGAGTGTGCCAAATTGGGGCCTTCTGAGATGTAAACAGGCACCAAGTTGTGTCTTCCTCCTATTTCTCCCCTTCCTGATCCCTCTTTCCCTCTATTTGTTTCTTTATGTCTGCCTTGGATATTGCTGTCCTTGAGTCTTCTGAAAGTTGTGTTGCAAACCTAATCCCTGAGGTCATATATGTTAATAGTGTTTGGAGTCATAGCCTTTGGGAGGTAATTAGAAGAGATCTTGAGAGTGGGACCCCATGATGGTTTTAGAGGCTTTGTAAGAAGTGGAGGAGACCCAAGTTAGAGTGTTGTTCTATTTCCCAAGTAGTATGCTCTGTCATGTCAACACAGCACTGGCCCTTACAAGCTTCTCATTATTATGTTCTTGGACACGCCGGCTTCCAGAACATGATCCTAATAAACCTCTATTCTTTATTAGCAATCCAGTTTCAGGCTTGCTGATAGCACCTGAAAAGGGACCAAGTCAGCTACAGATACATATATTGGCTGGCATGTTTCCTCTGGCTCACAAACATTCACAAGGCAGAGTGGCCAAGTGATGATTGATTTGTTCTATGCTTTCCCACATTCCCAGAACTATCACTTGTCTCAGACATGTGCCGTTTTTGTGCCTCACGCCATTCTCTGTCTAGAAGCCTCATCCCACACCCCTGTTCCTGCTTTTTGAACCTTCTTGGAAGGACAGGTTCCCTGTCTTAGCCTCTTTTCTGTTTGACACATTTTAGAATAAATCTCCTGTTTATATGTGTCCACTTTACTCTTGTAGCCCTGGGTCCCTCTGGCAGCTTCCCAACTTCTCTTACTCCTGTTTGCCTGCCTCTTCTCTCTCTGGGAGTAGAGACCAGTTATACCCTGTTCACCTCTGCACGCCTACCCTTCAATTGCTTATGTTTAATTCAACATACTTCAAATAGATTATGATTGTTTTGTGTGCAAGACCAAGGGTTTCCAAAGTGGCTCACGAATGCCCCTGGTGTGAATATGTAGTTGAGGAACAGGATGCAACCAGGCTGGAGTTCTGTTTCTGTGCATTATTTAGTCTCATTCTGCTGCTTGTTTTTGCTGGGCTCCTCAGTAATGTGTATGATGTCAGTGAAGTCATATCTTCATGTCATTTATAAATACATGAATTCATTTATCAGGTAGCATTTCTAAAAATTTCCCCTGTTTGTGGAATCTCATAAAAAATCCTATGGTTTGAGCAAGGCATAGTCACACATGCCTTTAATCCCAGCACTCAGGAGAGAGAGGCAGGCAGATATTTGTGAGTTCTAGGCCAGCCTGGTCTACATAGTGAATTTCAGGTCAGCCAGGGCTACATAGTTAGATTCTGTCTCTAAAACAAAAACAAAAGAGAAAAGAAAAAGACTGAAATATGATGTCTTGTATTCTACCCCAGCATTGCAAAATGCTGCTTTTAATAATATTATTAATAATAATAATGATAAGTCTCTGACTTTGATTATAGCTAAGTTTTATCTGCTTCCATCTTCTTCATAGCAGCTGCTTTTCTGGCTTGAGATTTCATTAGGAGAAGGACTCAAGTACACATTGAGTACTGCCTATGTTAACTGAGTAGTGTTATCCACACAATCCCATTTTATACATGAGAAAATGGAGACCCAAAGAGGTGAAGCCTCCTTCCTGGCTGGGCTGGATGTGGTGCTGGCTTGTGTGACTCCAACCTAGTGCTATTTGCATTCTTGCCATGTTTAGGGCCCACTGTACACCTGTGGTCAAGATTTTGGATTCTGCTTTGTAGCTGGGTGAGAGCTGAGTTCTATATCTAAGATTTCTTTAGAGGAAGGTCCTGCTGTCAGTGGTCTCCTGGTTTTTCTCAGTAGAGGCCCTGACCCTGTAACCTGAACCCCTATGCAGGAGAGGTCAAGATCATGTCTGAGAGATTACACTGAGGGGCTAACCCAGGGCACATGGATGGGTTGTGGGGGCAGCTGGTTCACCACTTTTTCCCCAGATTTTCATTTACCACATGCTAGCAATTCCATCCTCTTCCACTGGAGACCAGGGGGATGGAGAAATAGTTGTTTCTTCATCATAATGAGAGTTTGTCTTCCTTGCATAGAATGTCTTTGTTGTGAAATGTAATTTCTTTGATTCTTGTCTTTAGCTGGCCCTTCAGGTCGTCTTAGCCCTTTTTGCTGTTCTGTCAACCCTGTACTGTGTGACTTCTGAACCACAGTAGTTGATTTCTTGCAATCTAGAAGCTAGATTAAGGCACTGACAGATTGGATGTCTGGTAGCTCTGCTCTCTGGTTCACAGGTGGCGACTTCTCCCTGTTCTCATGGCAGAAGGGACAAGGGAGGTCTCTAAGGTCTTTTGATAAAGCCACTAATTCTATTTGCTGGTGGTCTGCTTTCTTGACCTGTCACCAGCCCATTCTCAACTCCATCACCTAGCAAGTTAGGATTTCAGCATATAAATTTGAGGTAGCCAAATCTCAGACCATGGCAAAGCCCAACCTAATTGTCAGTTATGTAGATGAGAGTGGGGAGAGCTGGGATGCAACCCATGGTGCGGCCTTCCTGCCCCTTGGCCTTGTTACATGGTGGGGAAGCAGGTGCTTCTTTGAGCCTGTCACCTGTGAGGGATAGGAAAGGAGCTTGTTGGAACAGCCACCTAGGCTGTAGAGGCAAGGGGATGGAGAGAGAGAGAGAGCCCCAGAGTCTCTACTCCCACTTCTGTACTGTCCTTTGGGGACTCAGTCAGCTTGAACTGTGTGATCTTCATGTGATTGCTTAGAGGGGTTGGTTTTTTACTTCTTTAGGTGTGGCACCTACTGCCTAAGTTCACAGCTTTTCTCCCTGAATGACGCTGTTCTGGAACTTGACTGACACCAATCACTACCTCTTCCACATGGAGAGCTGGGACTGTTGGCTCTGCTGGCTCTGCACAACCTTCTTAGGTCCCCAGAGTCTCCTGGTTTAAAAAGCACATCCCTATCAGGATCTGGGTCTCAGAAGCCTGCAAGCTCACCCCATCTGACTGCTTAGTAGGCTGAGTTCTGCCTTGTACCTATGAAAGGTCAGGGCTTTGGTAGTTACATGTGTGGTTGGTCATTGGCTATTTCTCAGTTAGGAGACCTCAGGGATGTCTCAGGCTCAGGTTCTGATTCCACTTTGAGGTGAAGGGCTGTGACATTGAACAGTGTCACTTCTTGGATCCTAATCTTCCAAGTGCAGTTTAGTTGAAACCAAATTGTTGAGGTGGGTGGGCATGCAGAGAGCTGTGACTGGAGGCTGGCTCCATCCTGAACAGTCCAGGAAGTGCTTCTTCATTTGGAATATGGGTATAAGAATATGGTGGCTCCCTGGCAGAGTCTGTAGTGTGCTGTGTATGCAGAAGAGACAGAGACATGGATAAAGTTAGAGGCAGAGATGGAGAAAACTAGAGAGACAGAAGAGAGGTAGAGAAGGGGAAATGGAAGAGACCCAAAGAAATAGAGAGATAAGAAAGGAAACAAGGAGAGAGGTCAAGGGAGAGGAGAGACAGAGATCTTAGATGGAGAGAAAGACAGAAAAGCAAGGAAACAGACAGAAGGATGTAGTCTGGGAGACAGGCTCTATAAAGGCAGAGGTTGACAGGCACCAGGCCCTGTGTCTGGGTTCACCCTCCTTCTTCCCCCTCCTCTCCTTCCTTCCCCCATGCTGAATTCGTCATTAATGTATTCATGTATTCCTTCACCTAACAAGCCCTCTCAGAGCACCTCCAAGTGCCAGCCTTCTTGCAGGCTGAGGCTCCATCAGTCCTCAGGGTGCCAGGCTGATGGGGCAGGAAGGAGGTGGGTGAGTGGGGAGGGGGTGCCAGGCACATGGCAGAAAATGCCACACATTTGAAGGTGATGCTTGTGCAGGTTCATTTTGACACTGGTGAGAATCTGTACAAGAATGAGTAAGACTTGGGTGGGATCAGAAGACATTGGGCCTGCTTTTCCTGTGTGCTTCTCTCTACTATTTGCCCTGCTGCCTTGGTATGCTCATTCTGCCCCTATGTGGGTAATTCAAAAGCCTAAAGCATTCCACAGGCAGGGCTGGGCCTGCTGCTGCTTAGATTTGAAAACCAATTTGTGTTTCAAAAGAGGAAATGTGACAGGCAGTGAAGTAATAGGCAGTGAGCCTGAACCTGAGACTGGAAAAGAGGCAGAATGTGGCTGGCGTTGCTTCCTTGCTGGGGTCTGAGCAGCTTGGGTGTGCAGGAAAGCATGTTTTCAGCTGGCCTTGCAAAGGTCCCCCCACGTGGCCCCTGTTACTGGCCTACTCAGAAGCAGAGCTTTGGGGCTATTTATATCCACTCCAGCAAATCTTTTGATCTTGATGATCCTGGGCAAAGCTTCTGTGGTGCTGGCTTTTTGCAGTCCTCCCAGAGTGACATGAGCAGGAAGAAAACACGATTCCAAGAGTGGCAAGGTTAGGAGGCTTCCTGTTCATACCTTAGCTTGGGACCTTAGAGTCTGGACAGCCAGCTCACATCCAGCCCTGTGTGACACTATCTTCTCAGTGTTCCTCTGTCCTTAGGACAGGGGGACACTATCCAGAACTGGCATTAGTTGAAAACCTACTCTGTCTTAGCTATTTTACTCTTTTCCTCAAAGGAGGATTATTTTAGTTTTAAAAATTGTGGAACTGCCAAGAATGCTCAGTGGGTAAAAGCACTTTCCCCTTAACTCTGACAACCCAAGTTTGAATCAACCAGAACCCATGTAAAAGCCAGACTCAGCTCAAATGTCTAATTCCTGTGTTCCTATGGGGGAAATGGGGTGTAGAGACAAGAGACTTCCCAGAAGCTTGTACACCAGTTAGCCTGCACACACAGCAGGAAGAAACAAAGAGATCCTGTTTCAAACAAGGTGGAAACTGAAGACTGAGATTGTTCTCTGATCTCCACATGCATGTAGTGGCACATATATGCCCCTCTGCATCCACACACACATGCATATGCACAAACACTGTATACATAAAAATTGTGATAAATCTATACTTTATAAAACATATAGAATTTTACTATCTTTAGATGTGCAGTTCAGTGGTACCGAGCATGCTCACATTGTATAACCCTCAGGACAACCAAGCTCCAGAACTCTCCCATCTTCCCAAAAGAAACTTACTAAGCACTACTCTTGTACCTACCTACTCTTGACACCCACCATGCTACTCTGTGGTGTTCTAGAGATGACATGTAAACAGAATTCTCAGCACCTGTCTTCGGTCATTGGCTTATTCAATTGAGTATCACAGTCTCAAGCTCTGTTCCACCATAGCACCTGTCATCCTTCTAGAAATGGAGTAAGATTCCATGATGTGCCTCTACTAGAATTTGCTTCTCCAGAGTCAGGGACCCTTGGAGCTCCCACCTCACTGCTGTTAGGCAGGCTGCAGCTGAGCAGGCAAGTAAAGACCCTTCTCTGAAGTGTTTCGGTGCCCAGGGTAGGTACCAGAATGGGAATATGTTTTGGGGGTAACATGCCAGGTGTGTCAGATGTCACTCATCCCCATGTAACCCTTTAGGTAGGCATTATTATATGCGTTTTGGATGAGAAAACTAAGGCAGGGTAATGGTGAATAAGGATAAGGGTGGATTCAGGGCAGCCACTCAGTTGGTCAGTAAATGGGTAGTTACCCTGCGAGCTATGTCACTCACTCCTTCACTTCTTTCTTCAATAGGGAACTAATTATAATTTTTAAACCAAATTACTTTTGAATAGATGCAAAAAATAGAATGAGATCAATCAATGAAACTGTCACCCAGCTTCTCCATCACCAGAATTTTACCTTTCTAATTTAATTTATTCCCTCTGCTTTTAGCCTCTTCCTCCATTTTGGGGGTTTCCATGTGGTTGTGGCTGTTCCCAGGCCTTTCCCAGTCCCATCTCTCACCACAGTTCCCTTATCATCCATATTTTCCTTCTTAGCACCGGTCTCTGAGCTGCATGTGGAGTTGGTTGCTTATTAGATGTCTCTCCAGAGGATGTGTGCCACTGGAGGACACTTTTGTCTGTCTTGCTTACTCCCATCGTCTCTGCAGGTGATATAATAGGCCTTCTGAGCAGCCATTGAGTGACTGCTTGCATATTGCTAGCATTCTTTCACTTCCCTGCTGGTTCTGCATGGCCTCATACTGCAGCCTAGGAGCTGAAGGCTACCTTGACGTACACAAGGGGAAGTCTAGCTTGGTAGTCTCTCACCCCAACATGGTTGGCCCCATACTCTGGACTGATGGTGATGAAGTCTCTGCTGCTGCAGTTATTGGTGCTCTGGCTACTCCTAATGCAGAGTTCTCTGTGCTGGTGGTGGCAGCTTTGTTGACATGGTAGCGCCAGCTACAGTTTGCAGGTGTCTCCCACTGTCTACAGCAAGTGATAACTGCATTCATAGCCTTTTCTTGAACCCCTAGTGCAGAGGATCGAGCAAATCACACTGACTGGTGCCAAAGCATTCATCATTGCTGTCCAGCTGAGGTCTCTCTATCCCTGTGTGGTCATTTATTTCCCATCACCATGTCTACCTGCTCTATCCCCTGATGCCTAAGCTTTCTTTTCTGCTGGGCAGTGCCCTTGTTCGTTGTGTCCTCATTCAGTGAGCACTACCATTTGTGTTTTGGTTGCCACAAGCTAGATCGCCTTTATTCACGATTGTTTCCATTGGCTGCTACTTGAATGTACCCTTGGCTGATGACGACCTTACCCAGTCAGGCCTGGAGCTCTTACCCTCATCCGAGGTACAAATGACCTATGATGGGGGCCACAGAAGTCCAATGCCTGGTCACAGGTAGAACATCTCTTGCAGGCTTACTCTCTGACCCTTGTGGATCAGACCAGGTCAGACTTTCTTGTGAATCCCTTCCCACTTCTCTACACTTGAATGAAGCCCATCAGTCCATAGGGAACCTTTTCCTGAGGTTCCTCTTATTTCCTGCTTGTGCTGTGTGCTCAGGTGTTTGGTTCCTTTTGGCCTGGCTCTGCATCTAGCATTTGTTTCTCTACCTGGTCAGAACCCTTGGGAAGGGTGCCACCCTACTCTACTACCTGCTACTCCAGGGATGGGTGCCTGGGCTGCCTTTATTATGGGTTGAGTTCAATGTGGCATCTTCCTGTATTATGCCACAGGCACCTGTGTGAGGATGCCTTTGGGGCTTTGAGGGTACAGCATCTGGTCACCATTGGATCACATGAAATGGATCATCCTCTTGAAAAGCATTACCAGGTGATTTTTTGCTCATGTCCATGTATGACGTTGTCATCCCACCTCCACCCCATCCAAGGCAAAGATATGGCTCTTCTGACCTTCAAGCTCTCTGGAGGTACTTGTCACTCCAGCTCAACTCTTGTTCCTCATCCCTGGTCCTCCTAGGGACTGCTCTTTCTAGCTCCAGGGTGATAGCTCATCTTCCTGCTCTCCTACCTTTGTGTGGACTGTACTTTTGCCTCACCTACAGCCTGCAGTCAGTGACTAAGCCCAGATTTTGCCTCCAATAGGAAACCTTCCTAGCTCTGGCTTGTCCACAGTGTCAGGTTGGCCTCCTGAGACCTATGAAGCCATTCATGTCTGTAAAATACGCAGCAAAAAGGCCTGTAGAACCTGTCTAGTCCTCTCTGTGAGGGAAACCTTATTCTCTCTGCTTCCTGTTTCCTACTTGGCTGTGTATTTCTCCTGCAGGAGGCAGTGTGATAGGAAGTCATCCTAAGGGCGTGGTCCAGACTGATACCAATGTTTGTATGGAAAAAGGCCTGGGGAACCACTGACAGCTTGTGTCTCTATCTCTGTGATGGTGACTTCTAGCCTGGTCCATGCTGGGGAAGCCCAGGTGTGGGCCTCAGTCCTAGCCTGGCTCTTTGGAGGTTTTTTCATTTCTTGCAGCCTCAGTTTCATCACTTGTGAAATGGGCTAATGACCTGCCTTTCAGGAGTCCAGAGTATCAGGAGGGCTTGTCCTGCAATTCCTCAGCAAGGCCTGGTCCCTCTGCCCTTGTCACACTCCCTGGTGATCTTTCCCCATCCCAGGGTGGTTAAGCTGGGGGTGGCACTAAGTTATTGAACAGCATGAGCTCTACCATTAAACTGCTGAGTGGGGAGTGTCCACAACTCAGTGTGTGGCCTCTGTACCTCATAGGGCCTTTCTGTGCCTTGGTTTCATCTGCAAAGTGTGGTAATGAGAGCCCTCTCAAGCTTGTTGAAGGTGGAGATATCCAAGATGCTGAGGTCAGAGACCCTGGAATTTAGTGTGGCCAGTAATCGCCTGTCCTTATTGCCATAGCCACTACCATTACCATTGTTAATTCATGTGACCCCAGGCACCTGAGGAAGTGGGATTCAGAGATGGAGGCCCATTGCCCTTTGTGCACAGCACATCAAGGGGCAGGCCTGTTGGAGGTCCTGCTATATGGCTACAGGAAGGAAGTCTTGTTCTTGACTCCTGAGTAGTTGCACACGTAGCTTCATGCAGTCTCAAGAGCTGTGGCTTTCCCCAAGATATAAAACACTCTGACTTAGGAAATTTGCCAGAGACAGAACTAGCCAGATAGTCTACAAATCCATAAAGCCTAAGGTAGATCGTTTTATGCTGGGTCCTGGCTGACTTTCCTGAGAGAGCTACAAAGGGTCATACTTAACAATGCTTGTAGCACAGGATGCCAAAGATTACAGAGGGAGCTGAGCTGTGAATTTCAGGGGTTTGTTATTCCGGAGGATTCATCTGGAATAATGGAGTGAGGTTCTTAGGATACCAGGTTATCTTTCTGCCCTAGCTCTGTCCTAGAATTCCAGGGGCAGATGCATGAATACCCATCACTGCAGCCCAGGTGATAGCAAGGCAATGGGAGCAGAGGGCAGAGGACTAAGTTCTGATGGGGGACCTGGGTGTGTTGTGTCTGAAATGGGACTTGAGAAAGAAAGTGGGTTCATTGAGAATTACTTGGGAACAGTGCTTATAAGAAGGTTTGTTTTGGAAAGAGGAGACATTGGAGCATGACAGTCTCAATAGAGGTCCTTCAGCCCATACCCCCAAAGATCTGGAGCTGGGATGGCTCTGCACAATGGTCCCTACTCCAGGTGAGAGGGTTGGCCCTGTGTCCCTCCAGATTGGACATTGAACATGGGTGTCCCTGGTGAGGAAACCCTGACTTTGACCTGGGGTAGTTCCTTCAGCTGAGGAACTGGGCCTTGTTTTCTTAGCTGCAAGGAAGTGTGGCTGATGCTTTCCTAGTCCATGTCACCTCAATTGCAGGGCTTTGGGGTATAGGCCAATGTCAGCCTCTGGGCCATGGGGGCTATGTGTCTCTGTATTTTCAGCCCATGTTCAATTCCAGATATAGACTAACAATCTAAGCTAGAATCAGGGAAGACTCAGTGGTGGGTTGGTCTTGACCTTGGATGTAGGTACTGGATCTTGTGCAATTCTCATTTACTGGGATGTAGGCTTTGGCTGCCTGTTCATCCAGCCAAATAAACCCACTTTGAATAAAGTCAGTCATTCAGTGAAGAGCAGAAAGTCATTCCTCTTACTGGATGGAAATCAGCAAGGAGATGGTGGGGCAGAAGCTCATTGGTGATTAATGTCAAGTGTAACACACAGCTCATTGCTATCAATTGAGGTTTCCACATCACTGCATAGATACCCCTCTTCTAGCTCCCCTCAAAATGTCAGCTCAGGAATTAGGGAACTCCATACCTTTCTGGTTGCCTTTCAAGAATGTAGCAGAAAATGTCAGTCCAGAGAATGTAGTTAACTAGCATCATACATATTAAGCCTCTGGGTCTGAGGATTGTACCTCTCTGTCCCCTCCTCCCCAGCCCCATCCAGTCTCCAGAAACCCCCTCTCTGTTCTCAGCCCCATTCACCCTCCAGGCCCAGAGAGCTTAAAACTGCATTCTGGGATCCTGCACCTGGTCAGCCTCTGGCAGGGACAACTTTTGCTAGAGCAACGTGGCTTCCTACAGAAGTCTTCCTGCCAGCACGACTGTTCTAATTAGTCATATTTTGAAAGCAGATCTGCTTAATTGCAAGCAGTTCTAAATATTGGTATATAAATAAAGTCATTAATAACAGTATATGCCGAAACTTCTGCCACTAGCTCTACAACAAACAGGCCTATTGACCGCCTGTAGCATCTGCCTGCTGGGGGTGTCCTGCTTGGCCCCTCCTGGCATCTGTTGTTGATTGGAGGTGGAAAGCAGTGGAGTCTCACATACAAGGGCAGGAGCAAAAGGGATGGGGCGGGGCTGTAGACCTACAAAGATGGTTCCAGAGCAATCAGCATTGAACAGCAATAGGACTACCTGATGGATCATCTGCACCACTTGATGGATCATCTCTAGTCATCAAGTTAACATGTGCTTAGTGAAAACAGTTATGGCTTTAAGCACTCCATCCATCAGCCTACCTCCACACCCTCCCCCATTCAGATGCCCAGCCTCTAGGAGTGATGATGTTCCCTGTGAATATTGTGCCTTCTTTCTGTGTGTGTGTGTGTGACACTCGAGTTCACACAGGCTAGCCACTGGGGTGCTTGTGAGGACTGTGATGTTGAGTGTATCTTGGTTTCCTCTTTTCAGGATTGCACATGATTGCTTCTGTCCAGCACAGTTTGGGATTGCTCATTTGGGGGTGTCCTTGCCAAGTATTTACCATGTCCTGTTCTAATGGAAATCATGGGTGTCCTGTATGGTGGAGGGTGGGGTAAAGAGGGAGGCTAGCAAGGGCCATAGGAGGAATTGGGATTTTGTTCTGGATGCTGCAGTACATACTTGGAAATACCAGGCTTGGATAATAGGGCCCCACTTGTCCGTTTAGTGGCTGCCTCTGGCTGTGGTGTGGGATAGGCTGTAGGAGGTGAAGGGAGGCTGTGGCAGGGCTGGAGAGAAATGGTGGGGCTCATGAGGGAGAGGGGCGGCACTGGGCAGAAGCCTGGGTGTGGGGGTTTTGTGAGACAAGGCTCAGAAGTCCCCAGCTGGGGTGGGGCTCATGTGATGGCATCATGAGGACTGCAGGGATTCTTGTTTGAATAGCCGAAAGAGTGGTGGTAGCAACAGTCGCTGGGTCGCTGGTGACAGGAGTGCGGTGGGCACTCAGTCTGTGGTGCTTCATCTTTCCTTGTTGGTTACACTTCATACTGACGGGTGGCCTCTGATTCTGACATCTTCTCTGGTTTCTAGACTTTTTTTTTAGTTCTTTCTTTTTTTAAGTAGACTTTATTTTATAAAGCACCTTAGATGTATGGGAAAATTGTGTGTGGGGTCTTCTCAGCAGTGCAACACCCGTATCACATGGATGACTCTGTATTGATCATCATTATCACCCGTCTACAGCTTATGTGAGGGCTCACTTTTGGTGGGAAATGTGCTGTGGATTGGGTAGATGTATAGAGATGTGTGTATACCGCTACAGCTTCACACAGAAGAGGATCATTACTCTTAAAATCCTCTGAGTGCCATTTGCTCATCCCTCCCTTCTTCTGAGCTCTGGCCACCATGGGTCTTTTTACTGGCCTCATGTTTTATCTTTTCCAGAACTGTCAGCTAACAGGACAGTAACTTTTCAGAGTGGCGTCTTTCACTTAGTCATGTGACTAAATTGCTGCATGTCTCTGTGGCTTGATTGCTCTTTTCTTTCTAGTGGCCAATGCCATTCTACTGTCTGGGTCTGCTGCAGTTTGTTTCTCTACTTGCCTGCTGAAGGACATCTTCCTTGATTGCTTCGGCAATCATGATGAAAGCTGCTGCAGACATCCGCGTGCAAGTTTCAATATGGACCCAAGTCCTTAGCTCCTTGGGGTAAACACTAGAGTGTGATGTGCGATTGTTGGTAAGAGAAGGTTTAATGCTGTTCAGAACTGCCAAATGTCTTCTGAAGTGACAATACCTGAGGTTCTAAATGTTGGATACTTTATGGGGCTCTGAGTTCACTGAACTTCACCTGCTTGAATGCCCCTCCCTCATATCTTCAGCCTTCTTAGACTCAGGAGCACACAGAGCTCCCTGAACCTGAACACAAACAAAGATGTTCTCAAGGGTCTCTGATCTTTTCTGGACATCAGGCTGTGCAGGACAGGCAGGAGGTGTGCTGGGCTGGGCTTAGTTGTTCTGGGAACTGAGGTAGCATGTTTGGCTCAGCTAGGGGCTGTGCAACATGGAACTAATGGACTTAACAAAAGTGTGACCCTGGCACTGTGGGGCTCAGCATAGTCTGAGAAAGTGGGAGTGTCTTTACAAATGATCTGCCTTGCCAGAATATCAAGCCTTCTAGTGAGTGTTGGCTCGCTTGTGTTTCTCTCTTATATGTAAGAATGTATGTTTGGGCATGTTTGTCCCAAGTCCCCAGAACTGTGGGGTGCATCTATGTGACTGTACCTTGTTTTTCTTATCACGTTTACTTGTATTAGCTGTGACCTCTTTTATGAGTCAGCATGGTGCTCACTGTATGCACATGCTGCCTCATTCTTGTAACAACACCCAAAAGTAGATTTTGTCCATCTCCTTTGATGGGATAGAACTAGGCACAGAGAAGTTGAAGAATGTGCCTGTGAATACCCAACATGTGGGCTGGGATCTTGTAAGGCAATCTCCAAGCCTGTTCTTGGATTGGGGAGCAGGGTCCAATTGCTGCTGGTGCCACACACTCTCCTTAAGGATGGACCCCTCTCTTTCTCCTACCTTGCCTGTCTGATGGACACCCTCACTTCTGGTTCCTGTCCCTCTCTTTTGCTCCTTTGTATTTGCCATCTGACATGCCTTATATGTTGTCCTTTGGTTTTGTTTCTGTTCATTTTCTTTTTCTCATAGTTGGCTGGGCTCCCTAAGGGAAAGTGTATCTGATTGGTTCCTTCTCACCGAAATGGGCTCATGATAGGGTTGATGTCCTGGGTTGTGATGGTGGTTGATACAGAGTAAACACTTGACATTATGAGCTGTAGCTGCACCTTGACTTACAATGGGTCACCTCTTGATAAACACAGCTTGAACTGAAAATATTGTTTGGAAAGAACATTGAATGCATCCAAGCTTCCACCCATCCTAGCACAGCAGCACAGTTCTCTGTGGAGCGTTTGTTGCTTGCTTTTGTGATTGCATAGCTGTCTGGAAACTAGCTGGTTGCCACTGCACTGAAAGAGTATCAAACTGCATAGCCCTAGCCAGGGAAGTATCCAGATGCCAAATTCTAAGCGTGGCTTCTGCTGAGTGTGGATTGAACCATTATAAACTTGAAGTATTGAAAGTTGAGAACCAGGCAGTGGTGGCACACACCTTTAATCCCAGCACTCAGGAGGCAGAGGCAGGTGGATCTCTGTGAGTTTGAGGTCAGGCTGGTCTACAGAGTGAGTTCCAGGACAGCCAGGGCTACACAGAGAATCTCTCTGTCTGTCTTTGTCTCTATCTCTCTTTCTCTCTCTGCCTACAGATCAGGATGTAGTTCTCAGCTACTGTTCCAGCATCTGTCTGCATGCTACCATGCTTCCTGCCATGTTGATAATGGACTAAACCTCTGAAACTGTAAGCAACCCCCAGTTCAATGCTTTCTCTTATTAGTTTCCTTGGTCGTGGTGTCTCTTCACAGCAATAGAACAGGGTCTAAGACACTGTGCTACCTAACCATAGGCCCAGAAGCAATGGAATCAACCAGTTATGGAACTGGGCCCAAACAAGACTTGTCTCCTCTTAAGTTGATTAGCTCAGGTATTTTGTCACAGGGGTGGAAGTAGACTAACAGTTAGGTCCAGCCCTCTTGGTGTGGAAAGGAAAGAACCTGTCTCTGGTGCTATCTTCAGTACCAGAAAGCCAGTCTTTAAGTTAAAACCCCAGCATCTAAAATGCCTAGTGTGGTTGTAGAGATTCAGTACAGCCCTTCTAGATGCTTCTGAAAGCACATCTGCTCTCAGACTCGGTGTCTCTATCTGGTGAAGAGTGAAATCAGAGCGAAGGCTATGAAGATGTGGCTAGTTTTCTGTGGAACTTTACCAGGTTTCTAGAATCATATGAAGAAGGCTGTTGGATATGTAGAGGACATACAGAACTGCCCACAATTCCTGCCCAGGTAGCCTGCACCAAGCCATGACAGAGAGATGGCCTACTCAGCAGCCTGGGACTCATGCACACACATCTCTAAGGTAGAGCAAGGGTCAAACAGGATTGCCAAGCAGGGCCATCAAAAGCATTTTTTCTGTCATGTGCAGGCAGTACAAGTTAGTACCACCATTACATGAGTGGATGGAAGGAGGAGAGAGGAAAGTGAGTAGGAACAAGTTTAAAGTTCTCTTCACTTCACAGCAGGGGTGTGTTCTGAGAAACACATCATTAGGTGGCTCTGGCCTGTGAATGTTTAAAGAGACCTAGGTTGTGTGCGCAAGTCACACAGTGTGGCTTTCTGATGTGGTCAGAGCATAAGAGGCACACCACAGGCCCTGCAGCTCCCCCCCC
>CABHPQ010160077.1:26879-48121 GCA_902168405.1 Peromyscus aztecus
GTGTGTGTGTGTGTGTGTGTGTGTGTGTGTGTGTGTGTGTGTGTGCGCGCGTGCGGACACCACAGTACTCTTGTAGACGTCAGAAGACAACCTCAGGTATTGGTCTTCCCCCTTTGCCTTGTTTAAAACGTCTTTGTTTGCCCTTTCATATGCCAGGCTAGCTGGCATGGAAGTTTCCGGGGACTCTTGTCTTTGTCTTCCCATTTTGCTTTAGGAATGCTGTAGGATCACTGGAATTACAGATCTGCACTACAGTGCCAAGCTTTATGTGGGCTCTGGGGTGTTCAAACTCAGATTCTTGTGCTTGTGTTATAGATGCCTTACTCACTGAGCT
Source organism: Peromyscus aztecus (assembly GCA_902168405.1). Lineage (NCBI taxonomy): Eukaryota > Metazoa > Chordata > Mammalia > Rodentia > Cricetidae > Peromyscus > Peromyscus aztecus. The sequence continues at coordinate 27,214 of CABHPQ010160077.1, forward strand.
ATCGCTCCATTTCACCAACTTTGATTTTATAATCAGAAGGGAAACATATTAAAATAATGATGCAAAGTGTAGACCTGTCAGTCATGAGCCAACAACACAGCTGATTATTACAGGTTTTAAGCATGCTCTGTACTTGTCTGTGCCAACTGACAAGTGCCGTAGTTCTGTACGATGACCAGTGTGGCAGGTTAGGGTGACTACCCACACCACGGCAAGGGAAGAATGCATCTGTCGAGGCAGAGGACACTGTCAGCTCCATTGTAGTCTTAGGCTTTATAGATATGGATATGGCCCTTTGTGATTGTGTCTACTGTCAGACTGTGTGCTGTTCTCCTGCTCTGGTGCTTGTGCTGGTCCAGCTTCCAGCCAGTTGTGGCCTATGGGAATGCCAGCCCCTGTGTTCTGCTACCGGGCATCCTACCACTACCTTTTGCTGAGAGATTTGGCTACATTTGTGCTCAGAACCATGGCAGACATGTTTGGGAGGTCTTCCTTTTTTGGCAGAGCCAGGTGTCCAGCTGGAGGTAGAGGGAGCAAAGGAAGAGGTGGGTCGCTGGGGACTAGAGGAGGCAGGTCCTGCCCACCACACCCTTATGGCTGTCAGTGGAGCCTCCTTATTCCACCCCAGCATCTTCAGGCAGAGGCTTGGGAACTCTGATACATACTGCCTTGCTCTAAGGGAACAGGCTCAAGTTCATGTCCACTAGGTGAATTATTATACCCAGGCAGAGGTGTGCTCTCACGTGGGTGGAGTTCCCTTTCTAGTTTGGAAAACCAGAAAGCAACAAGCAGGGAGTCTGAGTGAACCTCTGGGTGCACACTTGTGGAGACTGCTTTTAGAAGCAGCCCCTCCATTCTCAGGTAACTGGGTGGAGGCATGCAGGACTCTATGCAGGAATTGCCAGTGGAGGGGTAAGTAAGAAGGAGGGGCAGCAGGTCTTTTGTGATCTGTCAAGCTGTATGCACACCCTCCTGCAGAGCCCTGTCTTCAGTGCCCTGCCTTCAGTTCCCTGCCTTTATGAAGTACCATTACAATCTAGGAGCTTCTGGTGTCAGCCCTGTCCATCTGTTACGACCACTGCCTTCAGTGGGAATGTGTGGTGCAGTGCCTTTTAGTCCAGTAAACCCTGGCTTTTGATTCCTTCCTAATTGAGCTTTTGTTGTACAGAGGAGCTCCAAGCATCTGTGTCTCTCCCACCTGCAGTAATCTCCCCAGAAAATGAGGCTATTGATACTTCAAAAATAGAGTTGCTTAAGACTATCATTACATTTATCGCCCTTGTGTGCACTTGCATTTCATGTTTAGGAAGCAAATGCTGACTGCTCCTTATCTAATATTTTGATGATAGATGGAATTTTTAGGAAAATGGCGTTGCATTTTGTTTTCTCTGTGGTAGCATAAAGACACGTTTATAACAATTACTGAAGCTTCATTGAACCTTGGTGTGAGCTTTTCTACCTCCCTCTTTACTGTTACTGCACCACCCAAGCTGAGCTGGCTAAACTCACATTTTAATGCTGCCCTCAGTGAGGTGATTAAATTGGGAGGAGTCAGCTGATTAGGGTGCCATTCCCCTTATGAGGGGAGCTTGCACTCTCGGTAGAGTCTTACCCTCTGGGTTCAAATCCTGGCTCATGACGTTAGCTTCTGCACTATTTGGCAAATTTTGAAAACACTCTGTGCCTCAGTGTGTATACCTGTAAAATGAGATGGCAGTAGTATCCATTTCATTATACAGTTTGGGCCTTAATGAGTTAATATTTACAAATCACTTTAAGTAGAATCTGGTCCTGCTCTACAGCATTTGGAAAATGCAAGTCAAAGCCACAGTATAGTATCAACTCTCAAGCACTAGCTACTGTTTAAAACACTGAAAGAAAGCTGGGGAGTGGTGGCACAGTCCTATAGTCCCAGCACTTGGGAGGCAAAGGCAGGTGGATCTCTGAGTTTGAGGCTAGCCTGGTCTACAGAGTGAGTTCCAGAACAACCAGGGCTACACAGAAAAACCCTGTCTTGAAAAACCAAAACCAACCAAACAGGCAAAAAACTTACTGAAAACAAGTCTGTCAATAAAGACGTGGAAAATCCAGGAACCTTGTGCATTGCTAGTAGGAACACAAATGGTGCACTTGCTTTGGAAAACAAGACAATAGTTCATCAAACATTTAAACAGGAGTTGAAGATGATAGACATTTATCTAGTGTGTGTGAGGCTCTGGAATCAATCCCTTACACATCATAACTAACAAAAATGAAGTTTGGAATGAGCATGCATCCCAGCAATCCCATACCTGAGTATTCACCCAGAGGAGCTGAATGTAGAGGCTTGGAGAGTTATCTGAACATCCAGGTTCCTAGTAGTGTCATTTGCAATGGCTGAAAGGTAGAAACTTCCCAGATGTTTGCTAACAGATGAAGAGTAAACAAAATGTATGCCACTGTGGAACAATACTCAGCTTTAAAAAGGAGCTTTTGACACAGGCTATAACATGGATGGACCTTGAGGACATTATGGTGAGTGAAACAAGCCATATATAAAAGACATGTGTTTTCTGATTCTTCTTAGGTGAGGTCCCTTGAATGGTGACATTCACAGGTGTAGAAAGTAAATAGCATGGTGGCTGCCAGGCCCTGGAGAGGGATGGGGGTGTGTTTAATGGGAACAGAATTTCCCCATTAAAGAAAGATGGGGAAGTCCTGGAGATGGGTAGTGGTGACAACTGCACAGTGTAATAAATACTTGATTCCATAATGCTGCTCACTTAAAAATGGCTACAATGGGATGGTGTCTTAATTAGGGGTTCTATTGCTATGAAGAGACCATTACCATGGCAACTCTTAGAAGGAAACATTTAATTGAGGCTGGCTTACAGTTCAGAGGTCCAGTCCATTATCATCATGATGGGAAGCATGGCAGCACACAGGAAGACATGGTGCTGGAGAGGCAGCTGAGAGTTCTACATCCAGATTGGCAGGCAGCAGGAAGAGAGTGAAACAATGGGCCTGACTTGAGTGAGCATCTGGGACCTCAAGGCCCACTCCCAGTGACATACTTCCTCCAACAAAGCCACACCTACTCCAACGAGGCCACATCTCTTAATAATGCCACTCTCTGTGGGCCTGTGGGAGCTATTTTCATTCCAAACACCACAGATGGTGAGATGCTCCGCAAGTGAAAACACTTGCCATGCAAGTCTGATGACATGAGTAGATACTCAGATTCCATGGTGGAGAGAGCCCAACTCTTCAAAGTTGTCCTCTGACTTTCACTTGTTTGCCATGGCCACATTCCCACATACACATTGTCCATATCTACAATAATAAAAGGTACGAATTCAAAAACAAGTCATTCAAAAGTTCAAAAACATGCTCAATTTTATGTTATGTGTATTTTATTATAATTGAAAAACTTAGAAGCAAACTAGTATGTATTCTTCAACAAGTGCTAGGTTTGTGGGTTTTCTAGCTGCTGCTGTTCATACATGGTGGGCTACATGTCCCAGGCCCATTTCTTTGTGCATGATGGTCTCAGTAGATGAGCCCTCTGGTCTTTAATCTCATGGGAAGTGGGGGTATTGCCCACTCCTGCTGAGCTTGGGTGGTTGCCTTGCTTTGGCCTTGTTTCAGAATCTCCTGTTGTGCTTTGACTCCTTAGAGTGTGGCAGGACTGACAAGGGTCTCTGCCTGGGCATTGAGGCATAGCCTTTTCAGGTGTGTACCCTCTCAGTCTCTTCACCCTTCTCTGCCTTGCACAGTTTAGTCTTTCAGACACTGTGTAAACATGGTGGTTTCCTTCTTCTGTCCTCTGGGTTCTGTCCCCAATGGCTTCCTAAAGTGTTCCTCTATGTCTTGCTGGTGGGGAATTCAGCTCCCTAATATACTCATGAGAAGGCTCTTTTGACAAACACCATCCACTCACTTCCTCACTCAGGAAATGCTTATTGCATTTCTACCTCAGCCAGATCCTCTTCCAGTTACTGAGAGATTACTGTTGTGCACAAAGCAAGACAACAGTCTTCATGGGCTTGCACTGCAGTGAGAAGAAGTAGACAATAATGGAGATGAATATGGCTAATATTTGTTGTATTTGATTGGAAATGTGGTTAGGAGACAAACAGAACAGGGGCAGGGAGAGCTGGGGGTGGATGAGTAGTGTTAGGATTTTAAAGCCAAAGCAAAAACCCAAAGCAAGCAAGGGGTGAGCAGTATGTCCTGCCTATCAAGCAAGGGGTGAACAATATGTCCATCCAGGCAGAGGCCCTACCTATCACAGGTGGATGGAGGAGAGTTCAACTGGGTTCCTGGTGGACTCTGGCTTTCCCCTTACTGGATGGCGGAATCCTCTGCTGGGCAGAGAAGGGGTATCACCTGAATCAGGAGCCTTGTGAATGCTGCTTTCAGAGGAGACTTGAGGGATGTGGGGACCACCAGAGAGTCCCCTGGAGTAATCAAGAGAAAAGATTAACTGGTAGCTAACTTGCCCAACAAGCACAATCCCTGGGTTTGATGATAAACACCACATATGCCAGGTATGGTGGCACGTGTCTGTGATCCCAGCACTTGGGAGGTAGAGGCAGGAGTATCAGAGTTTCAAGATCATCCTTGGTGACAAGGAGAGAGTTTTGGACCATCTTGGGCTAGTGAGAATCTATTTCAAAATGGAAAAAAAAAATCCAGGGAAGAGATGTCAGTGGCCTTGTCAGAGGCAGCAGGTTGGGGCTGGATTGTTGGCATCATGTGACATAGTATCAACATCCCTGCCTGAAGATGGTTTCACTCACTGTCTCCTGTAGCATTGCCATTCCTGTGGCTACCATTTATAGGAGGCTTGCATTTGTTCCAGCCTTCATCCACTGTCAGGTGGTGCTTCAGCTGAGCCTTGATTTTGCTGCTTCACTGCCCCTTGATTCCTGACGCATGATAGGTTTCCTTCCATGGTTGGTCTAAATCTGGCTTGTCTTCCTTGAGTTCGAGATCTTTTGCTGTTTGCTATGTTCCCTGAAAGATTGTAACAAGCCCTAGAAAGGCCAACGAGGACATTCATACCTGCATTGTACTGCCAACAATGTGAGCTGGGCTATGAAACAGTAACCATGGCAGCAAGAGAGATGATGCCTATGTTGGTTAGTCTTGATAGTCAACTTAGTTGGATGGAGAAGTGCCTTGGAGATTAGTGAAGCACACTTGTGGATATGTCTGTGAGGGTGTTTCCAGAGTGGATTAGCTAAGGCTCCTTGAATGTAGTTGCACCATCCCATAGTTTGGGGACCATGATGGACTAAAGGAGGAAGAAAGCAGGCGTGAGCACAGGCATGTTCTCTGCTGCCGTAGAGTGAACAGTGCTGCTCCACCTGGCTGTCTACAAACAGGTCCTGCCTCCCAGCCCAGAAATGACAGAGCCAGCCAACCATTGTTTGTATCCTTTGAAACCACAAGCCCAAACAAATCTTTCCTCCTTTATATTGTCACATTAAAATAGTCTAACATACGTCACTGTGCATCCACAAGAACCCTAGAACTCCAGACACCTAAGGGGCAATAGAGGTAGGCCTTCATTATATAAATGGGGAAACTGAACCCCAGAGTAGCTGTTTGCTCTCACACTACTTGTCAACAACAGAACGCTAAAGACAGCCAAGAGTCTCAAGACTTGGCCCACAGAGTAATGGTGGCAGCAATTATCTGTCCTCAGAATTTCCTCAGAATCAGGTTCCTGGCTTGTACCTCATCTCATCTCATTTCTTCTCATCCCACACTCCTATGCGGCCCAGGCCTTCTAGCTACTTTTCCAGAAGGGAATTAAGACTCAGAGAGATTGGAGTGATTTGCCTATGGTCACTGCAAAACCTGGCATTAAAACCCAAGGGAACCCATTCATCTTTGGTCTGTTTTGGCTTCTGAAGTCAACTGGAGTCATTGAACAGAGGTGAAGCAAATTCCTGAGGTATGTGGGTTGAACACTTTGGTAGTGAAGCCATTAGGAAACTTTAACACTCTAATTGGCAGTGTAAACCTGGAAGAATGGGGCCTAAAGAATGAGACTAAAGTCTCATGTAATAGCTAACTTAATTCAGAGCATCAGACAATTTATACTCTGTGGGTTAAGAAGAGTCATCAGAATAAAGTGATAATCACAAGGACAAGCTGCACATGGCAAAAACATGTTTTTACATAGAGGCATATAAACAAATAACCATAGCCAGTTGTAATGAATAATCTAAAGTAAACTCACTCCTATGTGTCACACCTGGAAGGGGCAGAGAAGTACATACCAAGAACAATTGCCTGTTTTTAAAGAAACTGAGGGCACAAGACTCTTGTTTTCTTGGAGTTTTCTCAAGCACTCAGAATTCCCTTTGCATGACTCCATTTTTGGACCGTGTTTCCAATAGGAAACCACAAGGAAATTCCAAAGGGGAATTTCTTCCCTTTCCATACTGTGTGGTTCAAGTCTCACCCTTTGGGAAGTAGACAGCCTCAGAGACTCAATAAGGAATGTTAGCAGTGAATGAGAAACAGATCCTGCTGCCCAAGGTAAGTCTGAAATAGAGCTTTTAATAGGGTGAAATGGATTGGGAATACAGACTCTGAACTATAGTGGCTTGACTAGGAAAGTGACCCATTAGCTAGGAGGCCCTTGCAAAGTCCCCTCTCTGTGCAGCTGTGTGACCTTGGGAAAATTAGTTAACCTGTGGTGCTTCAGTTTTCTCATCCCTAGCATGTTACTCACTTTATAGTCCTAGTGAATTAAATGATAATTTAAGTAAGTAAGATGCATATACATAGAAAGTGTGTAGTGCTGAGCTGTTGTCATCCAGTCTTCAGGACTCTGAGGAGGCAGAACACATGTGGTTTACAGCTCTCAGGAAAGGCCTCCTGGAGAACAGGGTCGAGAGAACCAGAGCATGGAGAAGGGGTAGCATTTCCATAGAGGAGAGACTTGGAGCAGCTTCAGAGGTTGGGCATGAGAGCTTGCCTACAGTTCTGGAGGCTAGGGAGTCTGTGACACTGGCATCTGGTAGGGACCTCATACTGCATCACAATATGGCAGAGGGTGTTATGTGCAAGACAAAGCAATGTGCTAGCTTGGGTCCCTTCCACATCTTATAAAGCCACATCATCTAACTTCCCATTGACTTTGCCCAGATGCTGTCCATATATGACTTTGGGATTAAGATTTCCATGTGACTATTTGGTGATGTATTCAAACTATAAAAGGGGGGTTAATTTCTCCAACTTTGATGACCATGAGAAGACCTTTAAAATACGATGAAAGGGAGCTGAGCATGGTGGAGTAATCCCTGAGCTTGGAAGGTGAGCTTGGAAGATCCTGAGTGTTGTGCATTTGACCTGTAGCCTGGTACCAACAAGACCCTGTCTTGTCTGTCTTTCTCTGTCTGTCTGTCTGCCTGCCTATCTGCCTGCCTATCTGTCTGTCTTTCTTCCTTTCTTTCTACCTACCTACCTACCTACCTACCTACCTACCTACCTACCTACCTGTCTATCTAAAAATCATGGAAGGGTATCCTAGCTTGCTTTTTATTGCTGTGATAAAACATGAATCAAAAGCAACTTGTGTAGGAAAGAGTTTATTTATCTTACAAGCTACAGTCCATCACCGAGGAAAGCCAAGACAAGAACTCAAACAGGAACCTGGATGCAGGAACTGAAGCAGAGACCATGGAAGAATGCTGTTTACTGGCTTGCTCAGACTGCTTTTTCATATCACTCTGTCACACCTGCCCAGGCACTACCAACCATGGGCTGGGCCCTTTCACACCAAAAATTAACCAAGAAAATTCTCCATACATATGCCCAAATCTGATAGAGCTAAATTTTTCAATTGAAGTTTTTTCTTCCCAGGTAACTCTAGTTTATATCAAGTTGACTAAAACCAACCAGTACAGAGGAATATTATGACTTGAAATCCTACATCCCTACAAACTTGAACTTGACCTCAGGCACAGTGCTGGGAAGGACTGTTGAGCATATGACTTATGGCCTGATACAAAATGCTGCAGGGTCAATGCAAATACTGGGAATAGGAGATATCCTCCAACAGACACAGGAAGCGTTTTCACAGGGCCTCCAGGATGTAGTAACCCTGAGCATTCCCAAGAGGCTAGGGAACGTGCAGCAGCTGGGATCAATAGCACCTGCATGTGGCTCTGGAGATGACAGTGTCACCAGAGGAAGTCCTGGCAGTCCCTACAGATCAGCTCACTTATCACATTTACACTTGATGTGGAACTGAGAGGGTGAGAAGGCCACTAATGTGATGGAATCAAGATTGTAAGTGATGTTGACACCCGCACTGCTGGGCAAAAGGCTCTCAGAGTGAAAATTATTAGAGATAAATATCTGCTTCAGCTTGCTGCTAGAGAAAGGAATAAGGCAGCTAAGTCCCAGGGGAGGACAAGGAGGGCTAAAACGGAGATGACAAAGGCAGGGTCCACACTTCCTCAGTGAGCTGCCCTCACAGCGCAGAAGAGGGTGACAAGGGAGATGAGGCCATGGGACTCAAAGTTATCATCCAGGTACTCACCCAGAAGCCTGCTGTTATATGTGCTTGTTGACATCCCTAGACTGAAGTGGGAACCTAAGAGGTCACACAAACAAGCTGAGAGCATCCACGAAGTTCCAGTAGAATGGCAGCAGAGCAATCCCAATGCCTTGTTGGGGGGGTGGTTAGGTGTGGGGCTCTATCCCAAGGCAATGTCTGTTGGCAGTGTGTTTTTTAGGCAGTTGTCTTTTGTACACTAGAGAGTAAAGAAGGGTGATGATGAATGGGTCAATAGCCATCCCCCATAGGTCTTTCCAGTATGTTCTAAGAAAAACAGGTACCAGACCAAGGTGTGCCTTGAGTAAAACAGCTGCTGGGAAGTGGGTACCCTCAGCCCCCTAACTCCCAGCTGCTCCATAAGCATCATTTGGGTGTCTTAGACCTCTTTCATGAGGAGAGTGTATGGATCAGAGTTCTGGAGACCTGATAACTGATCAGATCCAGGAACCAGGAATGCAAGAATTCTCCCCAATTGCTACAGATGGGAGTTGGGACCCAAAAAGGACTCACTCTCATGATTCATTTACTATCCTGTTCTGTCTTGGGGAGGGGAACCTATTGGGTTATGGTGGGCTACTACCACCTGACCAATTAGAAGCCATCCATATGTCTGTCATGGTAATTAACAAATCATATCTCACCTTCATGAGAACCTGTTGTTCATATAATTAGCATTATGCTAATTGTCACAGCCTGTGTGCTGGACTGGGGACACAGAGCTGGGGTTCAGAACAGAATGACAGGCATAAGCTGCCTAAGGAGGGTGGCTTTTGATTGTGTGCCAGTTGATCATGCTGTCCTAGGGATTCCCAAGTTAGGGCTGAGGGACTGCCACCAGAGTATGGCTTTAGCCACCTGTCACGGGACAGGCTGTCTAGGGTGAGTGCTTGAAAGTGGATTCTAGACAGTGAAGCAAGAGGCGTCTGTGCAGCTGTCAGTAGTTTTGCGTTCCTGTTTCCTTTGCTTTAGTTTTCATTGTAGTGTGCCCAACATGAACTCTACCATTCTTACCCTCTTGAAGTGTGCAGTTCAGTAGCACAAAGCACATTTACTGTCCCTCTCCTGGACTTATTCCTCTTCCCAAGCTGACTTCTCATTCCAACCTCCATCCAGTCTGGTGATCACCATCCTACTATCTGTCTATGAATGAGCTTGCTAGGGACCCCTGAGAGTGTCTCCTGCAGTATTTGTCCTCTTGTGGCTGGTTTGTTTCTCTCACGGTGTGCATTCCAGGTTCACCTGTAGTGCAGTGTGTACCAGAATTTCCTTAGCAGGGCTGGATAACACTGTCTTATGTATGTGCCGCATTTTGTTTATCTACCCATTTACAGATAGGCCCTTGGATATGGTACTATTTATCTAATGTTCTTTTTTTTTAAGGATTTATTTGTTTGTTTGAGTGTTTTGTCTGAATGTATGTATGTGTACCAAAGGCATGCCTGGTGCCCATGAATGTCAAAAGAGGGCATTAGACTTCCTTGAACTGGAGTCACAGATGGTTGAAAACTACCATGTGGGTGCAATCAGTGCTCTTAACCTCAGAGCTTTTCCTCCAGCTCTCCCTTTTTTTTTGAGACAAGGTCTCACCATGTGGTCCTGGCTGGCCTGGAACTTGCTGTGTAGACCAGGCTGGCCTCAAACTCACAGAGATCTGCTTGTTTCTGCCTTCTCTCCCGAGTGCTTAGATTAAAGGTGTTAGCTTGACATTTCTTTGGTTATTTTGAAACAGGGTCTCACTTTGTAGTCCTGCCTGACCTAGAACTCACTGTGCAGTCTAGGCTGGCCTCAAACTCAGGACAATCCTCTTGCCTAGAACCCTAAGTGCTGGAATTATAAGTGAGAGCCACCAGGATTGGCTAAAGGAGGATATTCCTTTTGCCACTGGCTACTGCATGTCCCATCCACTGAGACTGGGGGCTGGGATCAATTAGAAATGTCTTGGCAGGTTGCTCATAACCATGCCTCGAAGCCTGGAGCAGGTCTTTGTAGAGTCAATTGAGTAATCCATTCTTTGGGGCCATGTTTTTCTGAACATAGCAGACCTCCCCTTTGTCTTCTCAGCAGACATTTATTTAGCACCACTGTTTGTCAAGCCCAGGGCGTCCTGTATGAGTGACAGGTGAATTACATTTATTGGCAATTACTAGGCTATCCGTAGATAATTGTTGCCATTGTCAGTTGTTCCTGTACTTTGCACTTTTTGTAGAGGAGGATTTCTAAGTGTTTAAAAAAAAGTAGACATTGTTGTATTTAATTACTAGCTGTCTTTTAAAATTCTAATTTGTTTTTGAGACAGGGTCTCTCTCTCTAGTCCAGGGTGGCCTGGAACACTCATCTTCCTGCTTCTGCCTTCCAAGTGCTGGGATGGCAGGCATGTGCCACCACATCAAGACTTGCATTTTTTAAAATCTGCTGCTCCTTTGGAAAGTGACAGTGTTCAGTGGAGTCAGACTAAGTAGGAGTCAGAAGGGCAGGTGACTTGTCTTTAGCTCTGGTCACAAAGGGAGGCCACCTCTGTATCTGGAACAGTGCCTGGCTCAGCACAAATATGTACCAAGCAAGTGAAAGGATGTCCTTCCCACCTCATCTGGTCTTCCTCAGTGCTGTGCAGCCCTTGTCTCTACTCTGAAGCTGAAGGGACACTGGCTGAAGGGGCAATGGAGCCACCAGGGACCATCCAGCAAGGGAGTGGAGAGAGAACTCTTGGCAACTGCCCTGAGAACAACTGCAAAGCCAGATGTTGCTACCATAAAGACCATAGATGGATGAGGGAGCTGCCCCATTCCTTTATTCTTGTCTGTGAAGGGGTCACATCTTCTGCTGGGCAGGTCTTTTGTGGGAACACCTCATCTTAATCCCTCAGAGCCTGAAGCTGTTTCCCAGCTGAGCACAGCTGCTTGACTTTGGCTTCTGCAGCAGCCTGGAGGCAGGCAGAGGCAAAGTAGGCTTCAGGCCAGCAGCACCTCCTTCCAGCCATCTGCAGTGAAGAGCCGCCCTCAGAGAAGGCTTTGTCTGGAATGGTGATCTCAAACTTCTTTTCTCTCCTGGGATGGGGGACAGCTTGTGGCTGGAAAGGGAGTGTCCAGATCACACCGTGTGTGATGGGCTGATATGTAAACCCTTGCTGGAAGCATCATGGTTTGCTCATGGTGTGATGGTCGACCTAGGTGTCCATATGGATGGAGAGACACCTAGGAAACTGGTAAAGCATACTTCTGTGGGTATCTGGGGACTGAGTAGGGAAGCTACTCCCTGAATGTGAGTGGCAGCATCCACTAGGCTGGGGGACTGGATGGAGCAATCAGCAGAACACAGAGCTGCTTGTGGTTCTTCTCCAGCAGGTGTGTTTTTGCTGCTGCCACCATCTATGACATCAGATTCCAGGTTTTTCAGTCTTTGAACCTGGACTCACACCAGTGACTCTCTAGAGAACTTCCAGGCCTTCAGCCTTGGGATGGGGATGGACCACATGATACTTTTGTTCTGAACCTTCTAGCTTCACCGACTGAGTGGCTTGTAGGCAGCCAGGCAGGACTATCAACTTCTGAACGTGGAAGCTTCTTGATTATGTATACTTCCCATTGGTTCTGTTCTTCAGGAGAATGTTGGCTAACACAGTGGACAGAGCCTGGGCACCACAGGAGGTCACATTTACCCTGCTGAGAATGTGCAGGCAGTGCTGCGGGGGAAGACTGGTAAGGATGGTGTACCACTGGACTTGGTCCTGCAAGATATAACTTAGAGTTAGGAACATTTCTCCACCTATCCAGGCCTGCACTAGGCCAAGGGCTCATGTATGCTCTCTTTTGTGTTCTTAAGTTGTAAGACTAGCTCCTAATTTGTTTAGGACAATTTTGAGATCCAGTTTAGGCAGCAGCAATGAACTGTGTAGGTTAAAGGTCAGCAGACTCTCAAATGCTCTTATCCCTGTCTCTCCTAGAATTTAGAGTTTTATGTGGGGCCCCAGAACTTGCCAAGAGGTGCCTTCCCTCCCTCCCCACCTCTGACTCCTTTTTCTTTCTCCATTTGAACCAGCTGTGTGGGTCTCACTGTCCTATGCGTAGGGTTAGTTATGCACTGTCTTCCCAAGCCCACATATGGTGCCCTATTGTAATGTAAGGCACTTGCAAGGCTCTTTGGGTGGGATTTTTGCCCCCTCCTGGGATTTTGTAAAGGTGAAAAGACTTTCTTTTTCTTTAGTCAAGCATCCATCCATAAGCGTGAGCACCAGTCTCAGGAATATAGCAACTGGGTTGTGACAAAGTTGACCCTGTCCAAGACAAGAAGAAGGGTGTGGCTGACATTCCTCATCCCCATCAGACAAGACACTGCAAAGGGATTAGATGGGGCTTGGCCATGGTAGAGGCAGCATGGTGGGTGGAAGAACCTAGTTTGGCTGACTTTCCAATCTCTGCAAGTTAGTTAAACTCTCTGAGTGGGAGGGGATCCCCACATGCCAGTCTTTCCTCTGGATAACCCAGCAGCCAGGAGCCACTCGGGAAACTTCTGTACCTGAAGGACCACCACCTTGTGTTTGGTCATGTCTCCACAGTTTATAGGTTGGATCCAATTCATCCAGCTCACAGCCACCAAGACAACAAGCTTAACTGGCCCCCATAGCTCCTGACATTGTCTCTCATGGATATTTCCTGGTATCCTCATGCCTAGCACTACTTGGCCTGCAGCTCTTGGACTGGGTGTAGTACAATCTTGCCTCTTGTCCCTGTGGGTTGTTTCCTTAATGCATAGTAAAATGAATTAAACATAGAATTGACACTGTAACAGTTTTGGGGTGTCCAACTCAGAGGCATTCAGCCCTGTTATACCATGGTGTCACTATTACCCACCCTACCCCCAGAACTTCGTTTTCCTCTCCTATAGTTCTATGTCTTGTTCACATTTAAAAACATTTTAAAGTATTTGTTTACTTCTTTATTAAGTGTATGCATGTGTGTATGGATGGATGTATGTGGACATGCTGTGCCACACCACATGGGTGGAAGTCAGAGGACAACCTGTAGAAGTCAGTTTTCTCCTAACTCTGTGTAGGACCTGGGGATCAAACTCAGGTTGTTAGGCTTGGTGGCAAGAGCCTTTACCTGCTGATCCATCTCACTGGCCCTCTCTTTCACTTTAATTTATAGTTTATTATTGGGTTCAATGCTAAAGATTGCACATGGGTTCTTGTTCTCTACCATAGAGACAACTTCTCCTGTCTCCTGTTGGTAAAAGTGCCACACACAACCACTTCTTACACCTCAGGCTCCCATGGGGTACTTGTGGAAGGAAGGATCTGTTGGGGTCCCCTGCTCTCAGGTACTGCTTCTGATGGTCCTAGCTGCTAAGGGGCCTGTTGTCCCATTTCTGAAATGTGGAGCTGTGGGAACTGGGTCAGAATGTATTGAGTCACCCTGTCCTGAATCTCACAGACCCACACTTCTCATCAGCAACAAGGACATTCAAGATGCAGCTCGACCCCTTTGCTAATTCAGAAGAGTAAGGCAAAGTGCCAGAGCACTTGCTGGCCTGGAAAGCAGCTTGAGTGAGAGGCTGTGACTTAAGGGGCTGGGCAAGGTGGCCCAGGCAAGTGTCACTACTGAAGGACATCAGAGCTGGTGCACCTGCTCTCTGGCATTGATAAAAGGCAGAAAGGAAATTGCTCTAGGTCAGCTGTGGTCAGGTGACACAGCCTAGCCCAAGCATTGCAGTAAAGGAGTTCAAGTAGGCCTCAGGAAACTCCCAATGCTGGTAAAACGTGCTTTCTCCAGCCTGCTCATGCCTGGTAGTTTTGTATTTTTCAAGCCTGATGTCTGTAAGGCCACAAAGCAAAATGTTTCATTGTCAGTGAAGCTGAGGGACTGTTGGGCCCATCAGTTTTTGTGCTGCAGGCGTTTTTTGGAGCATCTATGAGCTGATAGGGACAGTCTACAAGCAAAGGCTGGTCTAGTATCTTCTGGCCATCAGGTAGTCTATCTAAAGATATCCCCACACTGGAGCCACTTATGTGCTGCTGCAGAAATTGAGAAATGCCTCTGGTGTTGATTTCTTAGGGGAAGGAAGACAACTTCTGCACTCTACCTTGAACTAGCTCAGTAAATGACTGGTTTGCTATGGTTGGTACCCCTTGGGCCTGGTGTTCCAGATTCTTTGAACATGAAATCCGTCCATATACAGATCTCAGCTATGTAACTTCTCAAATTTTGATTTATGAGGCCAAAATTATACCCATTCTACATTTATGTTCTGCACTTTTAGTATGGCATTCCATAAATTGTATAAGATCTTTGGTATGAAGTTGGCCTTGTGCTAGTGGATTTCCCCAGCTGGCATCTATGATCACATTCAAGGTAGGGTCGTCTGAGCTAGGATGTCATGGTTAGATCAGTTAAATGCATTTTTTATTTCATGCTATTTCTAACTTATGATGGGTTTGTTGAGACATGAATCCACTGTAACCCAATACATATCTGCACAGTGTGTTGGGGTATGTTTTTTTAAGATCTTTGCTTCTCACTTGTCCATCAGAATTGTGTTCCTCTGAGTCATTTATGGCAGGTGTACTTGATTCAGTTCAGTTGTGAGTGCTTCTCCAGTGCCCGGCACTGGGTTTCTGCCTGGGCAGTGGAGAATGCAGAATGATTGTGCCTGCCCTTGGCCTCGGCGTGCACACAGCTCAATTCTTCCAGAGGGAGAATGCTGCTGATGCTGAGGATGACACTGACCAGGCAACTTGTGGTCTGAAGTTGGTGCAACCCATGAAACCCCCCAGCAACTGGCCCCAGGTTCTCCATCAGGCTTCCTGCCTTTCTGCATTGGAATCGCCCCCATGTTGTTGTGTGCCTGTGGCCCACCAGGTCCCTTCAGTGTTGAGAGTTCTAGCTTACTTTGTTCCTTGTGTTTTAAATGTCCTTCCCTTGGAGAACCTCCAATAGTGATGCAGGTGTTTTTGTTTGTTTAAAATAATATTTTGATTTTTGAAAAATATGAATGATTTAAAGTAAGCATGCTCACCATTTATACATGTGAAACCCAGCAACATGATGCACACTAAATGTATTGTGCAGCCATCCCTACATCCCCTCTCCTAGATTTGCTATCATCCCAGCCTGAAACTCTGCCCCTTTTGGTCACTGACTCCCCACCCCAGCCACTGAGAGCTATTACACTACTCTGGATCTATGAACTGGTGTCTTTGGAACCTCCTTCAGGGGAATCATGCAGTATTCTGCAGCTATCCTGCACAATGCCCTCAAGTCCCAAGTATGAGGGCAGTGACCTTGCTCTTCTCAGAGACCTAATGGCCATGAAGACTCAGAATTTGTGGAAATCCTGTCTCCTGAATCCCGTGTGTCAGAGAGAACAGAGAGGTTATAAAACAGGAAAGTTCTTTTAACTTTGCCAAACCTGTATGTTCCCACCTCATCTGCCTCTTTCATGCCTATCCAGGCTAGGAGACTTGGATTCAGGTAAAGACCCCCAAACCTTGGGCTGGCTCCTGGGTACCAGTGGAGGGCTACAGCCTGCCTGGAGACACACCAGGCCAAGGCTGAGCTTCTGTCTGTGGTATGATCCAGAGCCTCCCAGTGGGTGGCAGGGTTTCCAGGGAATTCCGCAGTTTTAATTTAATGCAGCCACAGGAAATTCATAACTTACTCCAATGTTGTTCCTTTGAGACACTAATTGTGTTGCCTGTCTCAGCCCCAGTAGGGAAGATCTGCAGGGAGCAATGGCTTCCTCCCCAAAGCCCCACTCTGAGGGCCAGAGAGGCTGGTGGGCAGGGTATGTCCCTGTAAGAACCTCCTTCTCCTCTCCTGGGACTAGAGATAGTGGACATTGGGCATTTTACCACACCTAGTTTTGTCAGAGACCTGGGGTCTACTTTTTTTTTTTTTTTTTGGTTTTTTGAGACAGGGTTTTTCCATGTAGTTTTGGTTCCTGTCCTGGATCTCACTCTGTAGACCAGGCTGGCCTCAAACTCACAGAGATCCACCTGGCTCTGTCTCCCAGGTGCTGTGATTAAAGGTGTGCACTGCTGCTGCCGCCGCCGCCAGGCCTGGGGTCTACTCTTGACTTGGGTGTGGTCCAGATCCACGTGGTAGGGGCAGCCTTAGGAGAGAGACCATCCCAGCTGGATTAGACTTGGCATAAAGTTCTTCTGTACCTAGTACATTAGGAAACTGAGGCAGGGGCAGAAGATGACTCAGCCTCTTGAATGAGGATGTTATCTCATCAAGCAAATGTTGATGAAATAATTACTTTAGGTTCTGGAGTATAGGGAGGCCAAGACCCAGCCCTACTGTCCTGTGGGAAGGATGAATGATATGGGTCTAGAAGAGTGACAAATTCAGAGTATTGGACCTGAGAAATGGGGGACCATCTCTGAGGAAGTGTAGCTGGGCAGAGCCTGATGGAAGAGATGGGTAAACCATGAGGATGTCAGGAGAGCATCTCAGAAAGAGCGGAAGTGCAAGGTCCAGAGGCAGGAACCCGGGGTGCACAAAGGTATGTGAGGGGCCAGAATGTGTGTGTTTGAGATTTGGGAACCATGAAACATTATGTGGAAGAGTAATGGGATCCTGTGTGTTTTGACTGGATCAAGTTGTGGGCGTTGGTGCCCTGGGCTGGTCTGCCCATAGTTTTAAGTGTCAGATGAGCATGTGGAGATATAGAAAGTTCCATTAGATTGCTCAGGGCACAGCAGGAACCAGAATGTGACCCAGGCTTTCTTGACCATCAGTCATGGTTACCCCTTCTACATGTACCACAGATATCATGGTGGTGTAGTAGGGCCACCCCTTAGTACTTCTCTACAGCAGGTCATGGGGTGACACCAATGAAGCATTTAGGGAACAGAAGGACATTACATCGGGTAGCTGTGTGTCTGGGACTTGGTGACTCCCAACTTCAGGGGCATGATGAGTTCTTGATATCATCCTGAAAACTGAGCTGTGTGTGTCAGGTGTCTGCTTCCCGCTCAGAGCCATGGCAGGGGCTGCTTCCGACCTCATTTCTACAGAAGAGACTGGGAACAGGCTCCAGCCCATTTCACAGATGGGGTACCAACCGCAGAGCTGAATCTTACCCAGCTCACTCAACTTCAGGGCAGGCTGGACCTCAATATACTCTGCTCACATGACTTCTGTGCTCTGCCCTTGAGCCTTGTGCCTCAGCCCAGAGCAGTTTTATCCCATCAAATGGACTGCACAGCTGTGTGTGCTGCTGTGTGCTGTGGGCCAGGTCCTGTGGACACACCAGAGCATCTTGAGGCATTTGCTTTCCATGCTTCATTCTTTTACCTGGGTATACTCACTCAAACATAATTCAGTGGCAGAAAACAAAGGAACAAGCATCAGGGGAAACTGAGGACTGGGGGAAACTCTGAGCAGTTCCTGAGTGAGAAGTCCCCGTTACTCTGCTTTGTGCGGATAGAAGCCCTGTCTAGCACCTAGAAGGGAAATCGGGTGTTGTCACTGCACCCCTCACCCCATGTAGCTGTTGTTATGTCTGGGATATCTCATTCCAACTCATGACATCTTGGATGGCCCTTGAATTGTCTATGCAGCCCTTAGGAGAAGGGAGCTTTCCTGACAGAAATGCCTGGACCTTGTACATGTTTTAAGTTCCACCGGTAGACCCCATTTCCCAGCAAACTCTTTTCTGGAGAGCTAGGCTGTGAAAAGTGGGGAAAGCAGACCCCCTCAGGAGGGTCAAGCAAGACTCTTAGGTAGCCCTACTAGGACCTAGCATCTTGGGGAGCAGTTGAGTCCCCTCCATGATTCCCTGTGCAGTGGCTGGTGGTAAGACCTGGTGCCACCGAGAACACCCTAAACCAGACTCTTGGCTCCAGTCAGTCAAGTGGCTTCCCAAAACCTGGCCAGGGGCTGTTTTGCTTTTACAAAGGCAGCCTTTGTGTAGCCCAGAACACTTTGGATAAGGTAGGGATGGGACAGAATCCATTGCATCAGAGGAGCCCAGAGACCTAGGTGCAGAGACCATGCAGGTGTACTGTGAGGAGGCTGGGGACAATAGCCTTACCCTTCCAGCTACCTCCCTCAGCCCTATCAGAGTCTCCCTCATCTCCTTTGCCTCTGAAGATAGTGATCATCAGAGAAGATAGAGAAGGTTCTGGGAATTAGAAATGCCTGAAGGTGGATGAGGAGGGCCTATGTAAGGTAGTGAGCCCCCTGTCCTGGTCAGAGGAGAATCAGAGGAACCATGTGCCTTTCTTACCTAGGTCTCCTCTGCTTTCTTTGGCTAGCACCATGGAAGGCCACACACTATGGCCGCTAAGAGCAGGGCAGTGGAACGAGAATGCCTAGGTGCCAATCTCATCACCATGCACCCTTGAGACGCCAGCTTCTTTATTTGACAAATGAAAGTGGAAGATAGGACCTAGCTCTCAGCCAGTGTAGGGTGAAGTAAACTAATGTGCCAGACCCAAAGTACTCAGCTTTTTTCTCTTCTGGATAGTCTCCAAGTTGCTAAGGACGAGAGGGTGTAAGGGCAAGTTTGAGGCACCATGGAACCATCTGGAACCATAGTTTACATACTAATGAAAACATGGTAGAAGCCCCAAATGTTGATAGAACTGGCAAGGTGTCTGATTGTATTTAGAATACCAAAAGAGTGCAGGGGATGTGGCTTAGTATAGTACTTGCCTAGTATGTTTTGAGGCCTTGGTTTTAATCCCTAGCACTGCCAACAAACAAACAAACTTGAGAAGATCCAGTGTTGTCAAATATTTCTAATCAGCATACACAGGCTGGGGAGATAGTGACATGGGCTGGTGGGTATGTGGGAGACCATGTGCATACATGCAGACTGTGGGCCAGTTATCTCCCTAGTCCCTGTCCGTCAGTCATAACCTTATTTCCCAGCTTAACTAGAAACGGCAATCTTGCTCTCTTGCCCTTGTACTTCTTTGCAGCAGAAGCATAGAAAACATCAGCTGTCCTGGCACAGTGCCAGGGCTCTGAGTATATACTCCCATCCATCCTCCTTGGGAGCACTGGGGTAAGATCTATTCGTCTTGCTTCCCAGGAAACGAACACACAAGAAAGTTGCATTTCCTGCTCAGCATCCCACACCTAAAAGGTGGCAGAACCAACTTAGGACCAGCCTTAGAAGAAAGATAACGCTTTTCCCCTACCCTGCGCACTTGTAGAATGCTGCGTGAGATGAGGCCATTGGCTACTGAGGTACCATAAAGAGTTCTAAGGACAAGGGAAAACATTCTCCTGAGATACGCCCTTGCTCCTTGTTCTGTGCCTGTTTGCCCCTGCTCCCTCCCTTCCTCCTCCCACCCTACTCTGTCATTGCTCAGGGACCAGTTGCTTGAAGCCTTAAGGAGCATGCCTGGCCTTGCAGGGCTCCTTGGCATCAGCAGATATACCTGCATCCCTTACAGGACTCTTTGACCAAGTCCCCTCCTGTGCAGCAATAGCCTCACATCCCCAGCGATTCAGGTACCAGTGATTGTATTGGTTTGTGATGTGGGGTTTACAGATCCTAGCTGGGAGCAGGGATGTTTCTAGATAGATCTGGGCTCTTCCTACCTCTGAGAGCAGGATAGAGGTACCAGCAAATGGGATGTGTCAGTCCTGCCATGAGTCAGATAAGGGATATGGTTACACTTCTCAGATGCCAGCATTGATGGGACATGACAGGTAGGGGGAACCCCTGGGGAGCAGTTCCCTGTGTGAGGAACCAGTTAGCCCAACCCTCCTCATTGAGGCCCTTCCTGGTCATTCTTCTGGGTCTCAGACTACTTGGAGGAAACTGATGGATCTCCTCGGTCAACAAAAATCAGTCAGAGCCTGCCCTAGACCTGTGGGCTCTTAGGAAGCCCCATTCAGCACAGCTGCCCCCTCTGCTTTCATCTATTCCCAGAACCTCAGCAATAATCCACCTCTCATAGCCGACTGCCGTTGAGCTCAAATCACATTTCAAAATAAACACCGTGCGGAGCAGTCGGGGCAAAGAGAGATTTATTAGCTTTCATGGGGTGAGAGACCACAAGGACCAGAATAATAGGATACATTTCTCATTAGTTGTAAACACTGGAAAAGAATTAAAGGAACACTAATATTTTCTGTCTTGAACCAAGCACCACGAGGGTTGTGAAGTTCAGGGGAGGGAAGAGAAAGAAATGCGATCTCTCATGTGGGACTTGGGGTCAGGCAACAACCAGGCAATTTCACGTAGTTCTTCACTCCAGATATAACCCATGTCTTCTAGCTGGCTCAGCCCTGAAAATGTGTATTGGTGTTTCCTGTAGTAAGATGAGATTAGAAGAAATTCAGAGTGCTGTTAGCAAGGAGGGCATTATTAATTAGTAGGAAAAGC
>CABHPQ010160078.1:0-13496 GCA_902168405.1 Peromyscus aztecus
CAGTCCGTGGCAAGTCCTCATCACTAGCAGAGGACTATTGACAGTTGATGGCTGGTAAGGGACAAAGAGTCACTGTTCTTTGGGTATTTGACTACCAGTAGATTTCTCATGCCACATGAAAGGCCTCACACTCATGTGCCTATGGACTGGGGTAACTGGACTCAGGGCTTTATTAATAAACTTTAAAAACAAAGTGTTAACTTGAGAGGAATATGTAGTGGAGGGATTAGAGGTAGTTGGAGAGAGGTGGTGGTGGATAGATATGATCAAAATACATTGTAAAATGTATATATTCTTCAAAAAATATTTTTAATAAAATATATGAAGATTATTACATTTATAGGTTTCCCATGAGTGTGTAATTATAAACATTACACAGATTTTCAACTGAATAATCTCATGAAAAGTTACCTAATAAAGTGAATATATTTTATTTTAAAGTCATGATAAAATACTGCCTGGCACTCATATAGACATTATTTAACTTGGATTGACCTTGCACTAGAGATCCACATTTCTCTGCCTCCCTGGGTGCAGTGATTCAGACATGGACAACTAGACCTGAGCTACATAGTGAGACCCTCCCTTAGTGAGCAGAAAGACTGTTAGAGTTAGAGGCCCTGGATATCTGGGGGTAGGTAGCATCTCCTAGATTAAATAGGGAAGTGCATTTAGGAATTCTCATGAACTTGGTTGCCAGACACAAGACCAATGTAATGAAAACACCAATATTAGTAGGTATGTTAGAGAGGCCGGAGAAATTCCACATGGTCCCAACCTAAAGTGAAGAGATCCAGGAGGTTAAAGGATGCTGAGAGAGGGAGAAACAGTCTCCTCCAGGGACAAATTCTCACTAGATTTTCCATTCCCAAGTTTGTCATCCTTGAACACATGCACATATGAGTAAAGATAAATGTACTTAGTAGGTTATATATACATGTGTATATACATATACAACAATAATAGTTTTTAAAGAGATTGTGGATTGGAGAAGAGGGGAGCAGCTGGAAGGGGAGGAGTGTGGGGTCAGAGTGAGGTAGATCCAGTGCTCATATATTAAGTATTCAAAAAACCTTATTACAATTTTTAAATGAAAAAGATACCATAAAAATTATCAAAAATGTAAAAGATTGTCAGTTTCCCAATGGATTGTAGAAGTTTCATATATCATTAATTGGGAAGGAAAACAATTCTAGAAAATTCTTTGGCAGTTATAAAGTTAAGCAAAATTCTATTCTAAGATGAAAAAATCCACTTTTTAGATAATTATATCAGAGAAATGTCAACATCAAAAAAGCTGAAAACTAGGTACTACTCAGATATCTATCAGTAGGAGACTGGATTTAAAAAGTTATTAATATGCCCATCCTATGGATTATATTAAATATGAAGAACATATTTAAAAACCCATCCAATGGATTATATTAAATATGAAGAACATATTTAAAAACCTTATGGGCAGAACTACACAAATGAATGTCAATACCACTATGACACATGTAAGAAGCCAGATACACATTGTGATTTTAATCATGTTAATTGAAAAACAGGCAAAAGTAATCTATACTAGTGGAAACAAAACACTATTTCCTTTAGAGAATTAGCTTTCCAGGAAAGAATAACCAGCAAAACTTTAATAATAATAAATACTTTATCCATGCATTGAGGTTGTAATTGATGAATAATGCCCCTATAGGCTCATATATACAAATGCTTAGGCACCAGGGAGTGGCACTATTTAAGAAGGATTAGAAGGTATGGCCTTATTGGAAGAAGTGTGTCACTGGGTGTGAGCTTTGATATTTCAAAATCCTGTGCCAGGCCCAGTCTCTCTCACACTGCCTCTTAGCCTATATATCAGGATATAGCCGTCAGCTACTTCCCCAATGCCTGACTGCCTGACATCATGTTCTCTGCTATGATGACAATGGATTTAGCCTCTGAAGCTGTAAGCAAGTCCCAAGTTAAATGCTTCCTTTGAAAAGAGATGCCTTGGTCATAGTGTCTCTCCATAATGACTAAGACAGAAGTTGGTACCAGGGACTAAGGTATTGCTTTGACAGGTCTGACCCTACTGTTTTTTGGAAGGATGTGGAAGACATTGTAACTTTGGACCCCAAAAGCCACTGGACACTTTAAGAGGGCTTAATGGGTCATCCATGTAAGGCAAGGCTGAGGGTGATTTGAACAGTAGAGGCCCAATCCAAGAAGTTTCAGAGAGGAAGAATATTAGTTAAGTGTACTAGAGACCACTCTTGTGATATTTTGGCAAATAATGTGGCTGGTTTTGGCCCTTGTTCTGAAAATATGTCTTAGGCTAAATTGAAGAATGTTGCATTCATAGTGTTCAAAGAGAAGATTTCAAGACAGCTTATTTTTTTTCTGTGCCATATGCTTATTTGTGGCCAGATATATAATGAAAAGCAGAAAGCTGAGTAAGCAAAAATACAAAATTATTGTTTGAGGAGAAAAGGAGCACCAGAAAATATAATATAGATAAGTCCTATGTTCTAGGAGACAAAATGTTTAAAGAAAAGCCTGATGCCAAATGGAATAAAGGAAATGGTGACCTGAGGGCAAGACCCCACCCAGCTAAGCTTCCCAGTTGTGAAAAAGAACTTTTAAAAGCTGGGCAGTGGTGGCGCACGCCTTTAATCCCAGCACTCGAGAGGCAGAGCCAGGCGGATCTCTGTGAGTTCAAGGCCAGCCTGGGCTACCAAGTGAGTCCCAGGAAAGGCGCAAAGCTACACAGAGAAACCCTGTCTCGAAAAACCAAAAAGAAAAAAGAACTTTTAAAAAAGCTTAAACAGTAAAGGTAACCATAAAAAACAGAAAACTGATTAAGATGTAATTGAAAAGGGAGGCCATGTTCTTACCCCAGCAATCAGCAGAACTTGAAGCTTCGGTTACATGGTTCTGGTTTGAAAGTCAAGAATACTAGAAAGGGCTTGTGGAATCTCCCTCTATGGCTAAAGCAAGCCACTAAGGCCAGGTGTGTGTCAGTGGTGTCCCTGCATGAAGGATCATGGAGGCCATTGCATGAAGATGTGAGGGTGAAGCCTGGATTGTGTGGGAGAATGAAACATTTTGGAGATGCCAGAGTCATGGGATATCTGGAAGGAGAACTATGTGGAATTAGTGAAGTGTGTTGCAGTCAACAAACCTTAAAGTAATTGAAGGTATGAGAGGGCTATGGCATCAAACATGGAGATACAGCATCTGGAGTTTACCTGCTGGCTTTTCTTCTTGCTTTGGTCTAGCATTTCCTCATTATGCTCTGTTTCTTCCTCTTTGAAATGATAATGTATATTCTGCACTGCTGTATGTTGAAGGTGTGCGATTTGCTTTTTTATTTTTGATTTTATAGGGGGTTACAGTTAAGTTATTGCCATGGGTCTCAAAAAAGACTTGGAACTTCTGGCTCTTAAACAGTGATGAGAATGTGAAAGAATATGGGAACTTTTAAAGTTGGACAAAACACATTTTTTATTATGATATGACTATAATCCTATAGGAGCTAAGGAGTGGAATATAAGTAAGAACGGCCCTGGTTAGTTCATACGCTTGAATGCTTAGTCACCAGGGAATGACACTATGGGATGGATTAGCAGGTATGGCCTTGTTTGAGCCAGTTTGTCACTGGGGATATATTTTAAGGTTTCAAAATCCTAGGCCAGGCCCAGTCACTTTTGCTCTGCCTCTGCCTCCAGATCAGGATATAGTTCTCAGCTACTGCCCCAGCACCTTCCTGCATGCTGCCATGCTTCCTGCCATGATAATACTGACCCAAGCCTCTGAAACTTAAGTAAACCCCCAAATAAATGCTTTCTTTTATAAGAGTTGACTTGGTCATAGTGTTTCTTCATGATATTGGAACTGTAACTAAGACAGAGGTAATATTTTAAGACATAAAAACATTTAAGACCACGAAATTGAGTGAGTAAGAAAATGGGAGTGGGTCTGGAAGGAGTTGGAAGAGGATGTAAATATGATCAAAAATACATTATACAAAATCCTCAAGCAACTTAGAAGAAGATATATGCACTTAAATATGTAGATTTTACCTATGAAAAGGTATAAATTATTAAATATAAGAAGCTTCTAGCCAAGTAGTGATAGTACACACCTTTAATCTCAGCACTCTGGAAGTGGAGGCAAGTGGATCTCTGTGAGTCTGAGGTCAGCCTGATCTACAGAGCAAGCTCCAGGAGAGCCAAGGCTATACACAGAAACCCTGTGTCAAGAAAACAATACTAAAACATTTATAATATGGTTTTAGTATACAAAAGAAAGTTACATAATAGTAGTAAAGTATCTGTTGTATTTACATACATATACCTTGGAGATTTGAGGGTGGATGTACAGGGGTGTGAATGAGAGGAAGACAGAGACAAAGAAAATGATGCAGTAACACTAGTTGTCTTTATAGAGATGAAGAAACTGCATGGCCAGGGATGCTGGAATTAAGAATTGCATTTATTTGAATTTACTTTTGTAAAACTATGAATTTTGTAATATACACAGTCATTTAAACATACATTTAAAATGGCCAGTGAGATGACTCAGCAGGTAAATGTGTTTGCTGCAGAGCCTGATGACTTGCACTCAATCCCTGGAACCTAGATAGTGGAAGGAGAGAATTGACTCCAAGTTATCCTCTGGTCTATACATGTGAACTATGGTAAGCATGTGTGTCTCCTCTAAAATTAAGGAAGAAATTAATAAATAAATGCATTTTAAGTTGTCTCTGAGGAAAAACTGCTAAGATTTACCTGACTCATTCAAAAAAATATTTGGTGAGTGTGTTTGAGTTCCTAGGCATATGTATGTATGGTGAGGGAGGGAGTACCGGGTATAGGGCCAGAACAACTGTGGTTGTTATTGCTTAGCACAATCTGCTTTAGCATGTTTGTAGTTTTTTTGTTTGTTTGTTTGCTTTGAGACAGGGTCTCTCATTGGTCTGGAGGCCACTAATTAAGATGGGCTGGATGCCTAGTGAGCCCCAGGGATCAAACTGGCTCTGATTTCTAGCAAGGAGATTATAACCATGTATCACCACATCCAGCTTTTTAAACATGGGTTCTGGGATTTGAACTCAAGTCCTCAACAACTAAACCACCTACTCATTCTCTCATTTAAAAATGGTTTTTTTAAATAACATGAAGAATATCCAGCAAAAATTAATCATGTTGTAAAATGGGCTCTTACCCTGGTATGTAAAACTTCACTGTTCTTTCCTCTCCTGCTCCATGGTTATAATTTCAGAGAGTACATAAGAAAACACATTTTTAATTACTAAGAACAAATGGAAATGAATAGTTTACAAGTGTTTAAGCATTTCTTACTAAAAGAGGCAAAGCACACAGGGAAAACACACACACACACACATATATATATATATATATATATATATATATATATATATATATAAATTGGGACTTTTTATAAACTTAAAAACTGTGCTAAAATCTTGATTGTGGAAGAGAGGGAAAAACCTGGCAATTCTAAAAACCCATTTTGTAACTTGCTCCTTTAAAAAGGCACAGTTTAAACAGTGTGATAGAAAGTCTGTGTGCACTGTGATCCTCTATGAGAAAAATGTTAAACAGAAGACACCAGATATGAAGTGAACAATAACTAGTAAGATGGGAGCAAAACTATACAGCCTTATTTACATGAACCACCACTGCACAGCAGCTGATTTCACTGATGTGCTCAAGTAATCATGGTACCAACTCATTGAGCATCATAAAGAAAATTCTCTACATTGTTTAAACATAATCAGAAATGCAAACACCAAAGTAGAAAAAAAAGTCAATGGAAAAGTGATTTCATATAATCATATACACTCAAAAATTTCAAATCAAATTTAAGTGCCTATAGCTCAGCAGTAAGTAAAAAGAATTAAGCAAAACAAGAGTACGCTCACTCATGGAATAAAAGGATTTCTAAAAATTGAAAAATAAATATTGTACAGCAATTAATAATTCAAAAAAGAATAGTACAATTATTTGGGTAAAAAGCAACAATGACATCTTCCACCTAGGTTTGATTCAAATTCTTTAGAAAAATATAAAACGTGGAAGGCTTTCTAATAGAATATACCAAATATCTCAGAGTTAAAAATTATAATCTTACATTGATACTTAAAACCATTCACATTAAAAAAATAACTTACCTTTTGGGAATAAGACCTGATACCAACCCTAGTAAGTCCTGCTTAGCAAGACAAAACTATAAACTGATAAATTCTATTTCTCTTATAGGCAATAGCTCTTCTGTCATTATAAATATCTATTAAGAGAAACACCTCACTTAGATAAGTTTGATTATCAAGAAGCACATTAAGAACCTTACCACACCCCCATTCATTTTAAAGTATGGCATGCTGAACTATGCATTCATAACCATGTCTGTGCTTTAAACCACAGAAACACAGATCCAAAGACCCTTCTTTTTTGCCTTTCAACCACTACTAAACCCTGTTAAGGTGGTGTTTTCCCTTGCTGCACTAAGTTTAATAAACTCAACTTTGCTTGATCATAGCTCTTTCAGGTGGTCTTTTGGAAACTTAGACCAGCAGCAATGTGCTATTCAACCTAAGAAACACTCGTTAAATATTTAAATCAAGTGTGAGTAATATTTCCACAAATTTTTTAAGTGCTCTGAAAGTACCAGTCTGGGGAATTTTATCAAAATAACCAAAATCAATATCAATTGGAAGGAGGAAAATCAATATTTGCAAATAATTTGGGGTACATTCTGAAAACAATCAGTAGTAACGTGGCCACTTAACCTCCCCAAACAAAACAAAATCTAAAAAAAAAAATCAACCAAAAACAAAACAAAACTTTCAGATACATAAAAATGAACAAGCAAATAAAAGAAAAGAAAAACCCAACATCATGGTGAAAATATAAACAGTAATCAAATGTTTAATAAAAGAGACATACCTTGTCCTTAATTATGAAGACAATATTATTTAAAAACAGTTTCCCCAAATTAATTTATTAAGGTTGATGAAATTGCAGTCTAAACTGTAATTTCTTCCAACAAGAAGACACATGAGACAGGAGGCGGAAGAAGAGACACACATACCCACAGAACAAAAATGGAGCCATTCACGGATGAATACAGCACATGTGCAAGATGGCATTACAGATAAATGGGCAATTATTGCAAATAATCATAAGTAATGGCAAATAACTTGCAACTTTAAGATTTTAAAACAAAATTCTTTTCATGACATAGAATTTGAATTAAAAAACACAAAAGAATTAGGATTAACAAAGGAGAGGGGCTTTATGGGCTCAGAATATATTTTTTTTCAAAAATGACATGAAACTCAGAAGCCATAAAAGCAAACATGGTTATAGTTGGACATGTAACAATTATACACATTCTTATAACAAAACAAAGTTCAAAAGTGTGAAAAACATGTAATGTTTGACAATCCAAAATCTTATTTTTCCCCAATTGTAAATATGATTTTTAAAAGAGACTAAAACCTCCACAGACTCTCAAACTTTGACATAAAGAAGAAATCAAAAAATACAAATGGCTAATAAACATGAAAATGATCAAACTCAAAAATAAAATAAATACAATTTAAGACAATAGGTTGGACTAACACATTGGAAGAGATTTCAAATATTTGTAAAATCCATTGTATGTGGATTATGAGGATGGTACTCTAAGGCATTGCCATTGAGGAGAAAGCTATTGAGCACATTTAAAAGGAATTGTGATAATTTAAAAAAATTAAGTGTTAATATATTCTTAATTTTAATAATTTAAGTACTAGGTAATTTTACTGTAATAGAGGAGACAAATACAGAATTATAGATTATATATATATATATATATATATATATATATATATGGAAGTTCATTGCACAGAAATTTGGCACCTACATAAATGTCTATGAATGGGCAATGCTTAAAACATTTAATTCTATTTCATCTACAAAGCAGTCATGCAGTCATTCAAAAAATGACATAGCTATTAATGTAGTACTGAAATAGAAAAGCTCATCAAAAAGACTCTTAAATAAAAGTAGCAATTTGCATAAGAATATGGCCCCACTGCTAGAAGTCCCCCCAGAAAGTATCCATATTTTTGTGTATATTTATCTGCTTAAGAGCATGTATAACCCTTCCTTAATGGAGGGAAACTGTAGGAAACTTTCAACTCTCTTGAAAGAGAGAAGGCCCATAATTTATGTATTATATAAGTATACTTTGAAATTTTTTTAAAAAAATCATGCAGTTCTTTTTTAATATCTCATATTTTTAAAATTAGCAGTGTATATTTATAGGAGCACTGAATATTTCCACCATTCTGAGCTTCTTGTGTAATATTATTTCCTCTACTGAGGCTCCTGGGATTGAGTCAAGTGGCAGCAAGGGAAACAGTCACCATGCCCAAATTAAAGTTTCATCGATGATATCCCAACATGAGCATTTCTCAGTTAAGCATTTCTTATCTGCAGGTGGTGTCTGCTGCTACACAGGAAAGAGGCATCAGCATGTATAGTGAAGACTGTCTTGGTGAATCTGCCGGTAGAAGAGATGGCACCATCTATTCTGTTTCCACCTCATCACAGCTGGTATCATCTGCCAGGACAAAAAGGGAAATTTGATAGGTTAGGAACACACATCTTAAGAAGACAGAGAGCTGGAAATAACCTGAATGGACACCAACATGTGCTAGAACAGATCTTCTTAATGCATGAAGAAAGGCTCTTGGGCAGAAGCTGGGATTCATTCTGTGGCCAGAAAAAGTGATTTTGAAACTTCTTAAGAAAGGCAAATGCTTAGGAGGGGACTGGACCTGCCTCAACTGAATCTACCAGGCTGGGTTGACTCCCCAGGGGAGACCTTGCCTTGGAGGAGGTGGGAATGGGGGGTGGGTTTGGGGGGGGGGCGGGGGGGTAGGAGGAGGGAGGACAGGGGAATCTGTGGCTGATATGTAAAATTAAATTAATTATAAAATAAAAATATTTTTAAAAAAAGAAAGGCAAATGCTGGTATGTCTTATTTATTATTATTATTATTATTATTATTATTATTATTATTATTATCTTTCTTCCTCCTCCTCATCTTCTTCTCTTCCTCCTCCTCCTCTTCCTCCTCTTCCTCCTCCTCCTCTTCTTCCTCTCCCTCTTCCTCCTCTTCTTCTCCTTCTCCTCCTCCTTCTTCTGGTTAAAAGTAACAGCCACCATCCAGGAACTTTGGATTTTTTTGGACTTTGTGCTTTCTTCTTTTCACCTTTATTCTATAGCCCTCTAGGTCAATTATATCAGACAACATTATTTGTCAGGTCTTGTGAGGTTTCTATTTTCCACTTTCTAGAGATTCTATTGTGTCTCACACATAAAGTAATTTTCTAGCCACACAATGGAAACAGCCATCAGTAGGAGTTTAGTCTAGTTGATAGGAGCAGAAAAAAATCAAATAAATCCTTCATAGTGACAAAACATGAGCAGCAGAAAGTCAAAGAATTCCTTCACAGTGACAACATAAATTGAGATGTAGAAATGCTACAAAGATACATGTTTTTTTAAAAACACTCTAATTACTAGCTTATTTTACAGTTTGGTCAATGGACTTAAGTAGAGTGTACACAAATGTTATCCATTTCAGGAAATTAAAAATTCATTTTCTATGCAGATAAAACTTCTATAAAGTTAAGAGTACACTTACCAAAAACCTTTCTGTGATGGTTTAAATGATAATGGTCTCCATTGGTTCCATGTTTAAGTACTTAGTTCCTCAATTAGTAGAACAATCTGGGAAGGAATAGGAGCCATGGTCTGGTTGGAGGAGGTATGTCACCTGAGATGGGCTTTGGAGTTTCAAAAGTCTCATACCATTACCAGTGTGCTCTCTGCCTTCTGCTTGTAGATCAAGATGTGATATTTCATATGCTCTTGCTGTCATGTCTTACTCTGCCATCACAGACTCAATTCCTCTGGAACTAGAGTCCAATTAAACTGTTTATTTCATAAGCTGCTTTGGTCATGGTGTATTACAACAATAAAGAAAGTAAGCAAGATGGGCGGCAGTGGTGCACGCCTTTAATCCCAGCACTTGGGAGGCAGAGCCAGGTGGTTCTCTGTGAGTTCAAGGCCAGCCTGGTCTACAGAGTGAGTTCCAGGACAGGCACCAAAACTACACAGAGAAACCCTGTCTCAACAAACAATAAAAAAAAGAAAGTAAGTAAAACAGAAATTGATAACAGGAATGGTGTATTCCTGTGAAGAACCTCACTATTATTTTTTGCAGAGGTGTGGAATATTTTGAAACTTTGGACTAGAAAAGTGGTAGAATGCTATAAGAAGAGTTTAATATGCTGTCCTAGGAGGATATTGGAAGACAGCAGTGCTAAGAGCAATGTGAACTATAGAGGTTTGGCTCAAGAACTTTTAGAAAGGACTACTATTAGCAAATGGGATATAGACAAGGCTTGTGATATTTTGGCAAGGAATTTGGCTGCCTAATGCACTTGCCCTAAGAATTTTCCTAAAGCTAAATTGAAAAGTAATGAACTAACTTCCTGGAAGACTTTTAAGTCAAGTGAGTATTGTTTATGTCATGTGATTATTATTAATC
The DNA here is from genome assembly GCA_902168405.1 of Peromyscus aztecus. NCBI lineage: Eukaryota > Metazoa > Chordata > Mammalia > Rodentia > Cricetidae > Peromyscus > Peromyscus aztecus. Next base: position 10,615 of record CABHPQ010160078.1, read on the forward strand.
ACTTTTATGCAGGTTATAATGTTGAAGCTCAAATGTGGCAGAAAGAAATACAAATGTATACTTCAAAGAGAAAAAGAGCACTAGAAAATTTAATGTTGAAAACAAGGCTTGTGCTGAAAGAGATAAGGATATCAAAGAGAAGCCTCATCCACAATGAGATAAAAGTAAAGAGTGCCCTGATGACATGACATCAGCCAGTTAAGCTTCCGGTTTGTGATCCTAAAAAGCAACAGTAACTAAAAGTTGGTGCAAATGAAATTTAGGAGGGCCAGGGACCATCCTAAGTGGGCATCCAAACTCGGAAGTCTCATGTATGTGGTTCTGGTTTTAGAGTCATGAGGGATAAACAGGTAAAGAAGTTGTACTGTTTTCCTATCTGGTGAAGAAGAGCCAATGAGGCCAGGCAATATTGTAGCGAAGTCCCTAGACAAGGACCCTGAGAGGAAAGGAGGCCCTGAGAAACCATGGCATAAAGCTGTCAAAGTGAACTTTGCATGGTGTTGGAGACCCCAAAGTATTGCACATGACAGAACTGTGGAGTATCTACAAAATAGAATTGAAGACAGGGAATGTCCAGCCTGAGGAACAGAGATACACATTGCAGGCAGGACACCGGAAGGCTAGAGAAGTCTAAGACCTCTGACATCAGACATGGAGCTACAGGATTTGGATTTTGCCCTCCTGGGTTTTGGTCTTGCTTTGTTCCAGTATTGCCATGCTATTCTCTTATTTATCCCTGTCAGAATGGTAATGAATATTCTATGACATTAAATGTTAGAAGCATGCAATTTGCATTTTGATTTTACAGAGCGTTGTAAATAAAAGATTATTTCAAGTCTCAGAAGAGACTTTGGGATTTAAAACCGTGTTGAGACTGTGAAATATTATGGGACTTTTTAGGTTGGACTAAATACATTTTGCATCATGATATGACCATTAGCCTATATAAGGGTCAGAGAATGAAATGTGTGGTTTAAACGAGAAGTTGGCCCCCATTGTCTCATATGTTTCAATACTTATTTCCCAGGTGGTGAAACTTCTGGGAAAGGATTAGGAGTGGCTTTGTTGGAGGATGTTTGACACTGAGAGCAGCTTTTGAAGTTTCAAAAGATTTTTGATATTTCCAGTGTACTCTTTATCTCCTGCTTATAGATTAAGATACATCATCTCACATTTTCCTGCTGCCATGCCTTTACTTTGTGATCATGAACTCTAACCCTCTAGAACCATAAGCCCAATTAAATGTTTGGTTTGTTTAATAAATTATCTTGTTAATGTTTTATCACAGTAATAGGAAAGTAACTAATAGACATACCTTCAGAGTATGGCTTTTGTATAATATATGGTGAAGAGATTTTGGTCTGAGGAACCTTCTTTCAGATATTTCATGTTCTTAGTCATTCTCTGAAGAAATTCCTGGAGTAGGTCTTCTGAGTAGAAAACCAAAAGGAAACAATGTTTCCAATGGCACAGACAAATCTACATGAAATCCATAAAATTCACTGTTTCTTTCATTTTGATTTCATTTGAAAACTGTTCTTTATTTATACAACCCTGAAGCCATAAATATCTATTCCATTTATCTTTATATTTTTGAGCATACTTTCAGGTCCTTCACCTCTTATGTACTCCAAAACTCAGTGGATCATTTGAGTCTGAGTAAAATTAATGTTTCTAACTTTCTTTAAAAAAAATTTATCTTTAACTATTTAGAGGAGTAAGTTATTCAGAGTAATTAAAAAGCCTTCTCATACATTTAATTATCAATAGAAATTATTTAAAACTCATCCTATGATGAGATATGGCTTATGTCACAAAAGTAAACATAAAAATATGTGACTAAAATAAGTAAAAGTTCATTCAATGAATTATGCAAATACTGGTTTTAAATATGGTACTTTAATAGAAGAAGATTAAGTCCAATAAGAACTTCCCAAAGCAGAAACACTCATTATGACAACAATACTGTAATTCTTTATAATTAACCACATGCATCTGAAGCTTGGGTAAGATTTTATGGTGTTAGGCTGCAACCAAATGTCATCAAGCTTGAGTACAAGTACTATGAAGACATATGCATCTTGAGTTCCTTTCCTGAAAAATGTAGGTCCTTATTCACATATTCACCACACCTAGCAAAATTCCAAAAGGCTATAATTAGGAATGGATACCTTGACTGAAAGAATTTTCCCATTCATTCAGAGTTATAGTCAGGGCATTAACTGCTCTTTCTTTCTGGTTTGTATCCTCACCCAACAGGAAAAACAAAGAATAATAACATATAACAATAACAAGAGAGTACACTCTCTCTTGTACACTAATGAAATATCCATGAAGTATGAGTATGTTGTGTCATGTGTAAATTTGAAAGTAAAATGTTTGCTGAATCCTCTGTCACACAGACATTCTCCTGTCTAGTGGACAGAGAGTAACATGTAATCTTTATGCTAGTAAGACAAACATATTTATGTTTGATTACAACCAAATGTCACAAAATAAAAATGTTACCACTGTATACAAAACAGTGAAATCATGCTCTTTTAATACTCACTGAAATGTAAGAAAGGCTCCTAAAAGTTCCAGTTGGCAAAATATATTTGCAACTTAACCAATTGTAACAAGATCATCCTTACAGGAAAATGTTCATGTGTGTGTCTGGGAAAATAGGCAAGGCAGGCAGTGGTGGCGCACACCTTTAATCCCAGCACTCGGGAGGCAGAGTCAGGCGGATCTCTGTGAGTTCCAGGCCAGCCTGGGCTACCAAGTGAGTTCCAGGAAAGGTACAAAGCTACACAGGGAAACCCTGTCTCAAAAAACCAAAAAAGAAAGAAAGAAAGAAAGAAAGAAAGAAAGAAAGAAGGAAGGAAGGAAGGAAGGAAGGA
>CABHPQ010160078.1:20509-42292 GCA_902168405.1 Peromyscus aztecus
ATATATATATATATATATATATATATATATATATATATATATAAATGGGATCTCAATCCCTTATACTAAACACTAACAGGGAAACAATGCAGCATCCACCAAATAAGACCCAGAAAAATTATATGCACAAGAAAAATCAGGAATAGAGTAAGAAAATCAACTGGTGACAATTACCCCCAGATTAAACATTTTTGTTATCAGATAAAGATTTTAAGCATCATGTTAAAGATACTTTAGCCAGTATTGCATTCTCTTGAAACAAGTGAAACAGTAGAAAGTCACAGATATGTATTAGATATAAGAAAATGGACCAATGAAAATAATAGACCTGAACAATCATAACAAAAATAAAAGCCTTGCTGGATAGGCTTAATACTTATCCTAATTAGCTATTCATTTTTAATGGATAGTGAGGTTGAATCTGTGTCAGAACTGTGAATGACTATGAAATTAATATGACACTTCAGTACCTCTTCAATATACCCATTTCATTGACTGTAAATATATCCTGAAGACTAGACTTGCTGAATATGTGGTAGATATACTCTGGCATTTTTAAGGAGACACTACGCTGCTGTTCATAATGAATGCATTAATTTAAATTCCCACCATATAAATGCATCTAAATCTTCCTTATATTCTGATAGTTTCATGCTAAAAGACTTTTGGCCATCCACACATGTGGGTAACAAGATGTCACTTTGCCTTGAATAAACATGATCCTGCCCAAGGTCAGACCACACCTCTCTTTCTACCTTCTGTCTTTCAATGGCTGCCTTAGATACTCTAACAAGTTTCACATATTCAGCAATACGTATTACTTCTTCTGTATTTGATAATAGCTCTTCAAATATATTAGAAGTGACATTTAGATGAAATACTGATTTACATTGTCTTGATAATTAGTGGTGTTTGACATTTATTCATACACTTGCTGACTATATGTTTATTTAGATTATTTTTCATTTTTATATCAGGTTATCATATTTTTAGTAGTGTGAATACCTTATATTTAGATAACCAAGCCTTATTAGATATATGGCTTATAATTTTTTCATTCTATAGACTATTTCTTCATTCTGAACATTGTATATGTCGCTATGAGGAAGCTTTTTAAATTTGGGTTATACTATTTGTATGTCATTTTGTTGTTGTCTGTTTTGTTTTGTTTTTCTATATTCAGGAAGTCACATTTCACTCTTGTTTCCTTCTAGTAATTTTATAGGTTTAAGTTTACCTTTAAAGTTTTAGTCCACTAAGTTTATTTTACATATAGTGTGAGACAAGGGTATGACTCCAATATATTACATATGGATATCTAGTTTCTCAACAGCATTGGTTTTCTATTTCTATTTTTTGAAACCAAAGAAAAAAATTTTGGCACTATTTCTGTGCCATTAGCTGGTGTGTCTGTTTTTATGCTGTTTGAATTTCTTTGTAGTAGATTTCAAATCAAGATATTGTGAAGGCTAAGTTGTTTCAAGTTTAAATTGCTGTGCTTAAGAGATCTCTAAAACCAAAGTGCCTCTAACATGCAAACCCTACTTGTCCAAGGACAGATAAGTTTCTAGAATGCTGGGGGCTGTTCATATGAGATAACAAGCCATTTGTTTTTACTTCTATAAACAAGGTTGGTTGACCCAACTGCACAGGATGTGCTTGATCACACATTGGTGGGAGGTACATAGGCAGGAAGTATATCAGGATATATATGTTTGTCCCTGATTGGATGAAAGCAGGAAGTACGTAGCTTTGTGGGTTTTGCTTTTATAAGTGCCTGACTAACATAATTCCTGGACATTCTCTAGAAATCCTGGGTATGGACCTGGCTAGTGCCTAGCTTCTGACCAATATTTAATAAAGCTTATTTCAAATTTGGCTCAAAAATTGTGGTAGTGGTCTTATTCTTACCCAGTAGGATTAACAATATATGACTCATCTGGCTTTTGTTCATTTACATCAAGGTTGATTTTGATGTTTATGCCTTTTGTGGCTCCATATAAATCTTAGGACATTTTTCCCTATCATGTTGATTTTTTTCACTGAAATTCTATTAGTGATTTCAGTAACTACGAATGAATATCACTCAGGTGAGAGTAAATGGAACTTAGTAGGAAACAAGTTACTGTATATCAGAAAATTGTGCTGAGAGTCCTTTGGACTATTTAAAACAAAATTATTTAAGAGATTTAAACCACAGACACCTAGCTCACCCCTGGTAAAGTGGGGAGGGGCTTGGTCCTCCCTCAACTGAATGTACCAAGCTTAGCTGTGCCCCCATGGGAGAACTTACCCTATTGGAGGAGGGGATGTGGGGTAGGGGGGAGGTGGGGGGAACAGGTGGAGGGATGATAGGGGGATCTGTGGTTGGTATGTAAAATGAATGAAAACTTTTTAAAAAAGAAAGAAATTTGAATCATTAGATGGAGCTTGGGGAACCCTGCAGAAGATGGGGATGAAGGATTGTAGGAGCCAGAGGTATCAAGAACACCATGAAAACATGGTCCACAGAATCAACTAAGCAAGGCTCATAGGGGCTCACAAAGACTGAAGTGACAATCACAGAGCCTCTATTAGTCTGAACTAGGTACTCTGCATATATGTTATAGTTGCATGGTTGCATAGCTTTGTGTTCCTGTGGGACTCCTATCAGTGGGAGTGGAGGGTGTCTCTGACTCTTGCCTGTGCTTGGAACCCTTTTCCTCCTTCTAGGTTGCTTTGTCTTGCCTTGTTATTTGGATTTGTACCTAGTCTTACTGTAAGTTATTATGCTGTGGTCAGTTGATATCCCTGGGAGGCATGCTCTTTTATGAAGGGAAATGGAGGAGATGTGGATCTAAAGGTCAGGGGGACTGGGAGGAGTGGTTGGAAGAAGGAAAAACTGGTCAAGATGTAACATATAAGAGAAGAATTAAAAAAAAGGAATTTGAATTTTTCCATGACTCTACTGACGTAATGAGGAAAATGCTAAAATTCCTGTGGGAAGCCAAAGCATCAATTTGATTTTCAGGAGAATGGGCAGGACCATACCTTGACAGGGACTGCATAGTCATTTAGAGCCTTACCTAGCCTAAGGATAAGGCTACAAATGAAGCAGGGGCACAAATGAGGAAATGTCCATTAAAATTCACACACAAAATAGCTAGTTTATAGAAAGACTGACACCCACCTGAATGTAGTCAACAGAGAATGCACAAGAAAAAAAGTAAATGAACCTCAAGTAAATTTCTACTATTTCCCAGTTCTCTGACCTACTTCTACTCTTGTGATTGCATTTTCTTCTTAATAAATTATCTATTTATATCACTATACACATACCCTTGGTCCAGTTCCCTCTTTTGAGAACAAAGAATCTGGAAATCCCAGCAAGTGCCCTCTGAAATCATAACTACATCTAGAACAGTAAATAATTCTTATCTCCCTATAATCCAGTCAGGAGATAATGTTTATATCTGCAATCTCTAAGAACTACAAATGAGAAAGGCATAAAATGCTCTCAAATTTCTCTTTTTTCAATAGCAAGGGCACCCATAATGCCAGCATATCTTCTTCCCTCTCATTTCAATTTCCCAGAAGCACTTAGAAATAGTAAGGAAGCTACCTGGGAGAGGCCTGCAGAAAGCCTAGGGCACTAAATCTAACAGATCTGTAATTCTTTCCGTCTCTGTGGCTTATGGTACTCTTCTGTGACCAGGGTGCAGCAGTTTTTACTAGGACTGTTCCAGGGTCACATGTTTAGAAATAAGTACAGAATTGATTTGTTGAGCAAAAATACATCCAAGTGTGCAAGTGGGTTAATGATTTAAAGTAAAGGGCCCAAAAAGTGTTAGGCTTCAAGTTGGGACTCTAAAAATGATTCTCTTTTCTCTGGATAAATCACTTGAATGGAAGCAGGAACCTGCATGGACCCATTGAATCCAGGCCATCTGATGTTATTTTTCAGATGAGTTCTTTCTGAGGCTCTTGGACCATCCTTGGTTTGGTTGAAGGCCATTTTGTTAGGATCCTAATTTGATAGATGTCCTTTTTTATCTGTGTTCATAATATTTGATGTGGCGATACATTATGAAAAAAATCTCTTAAATTCTAAGAGACTGGAACATTTGCTGAACCTCCAATCCAGGATTAATAATACAACTTGAGATCACTTAAAGATTAAGTGACTGCTGTTCTACTATATATGCAGCCTGCTTGTTTAATCTGACTATAAGAGAACAATGTAACAACAACTGTATTTACCTTGAACTTCACACATAATCAAATTTTACAAACTAAGCTAATGCACAGCTCTAATCTTAAAGTATGTACCCTTCTCTACCCCTGGCTCAAATAATGCATGTATATGTTTTGCTGAAGGTGAGAGAGTAGGCATTACACAGATTCCCTGGGAGGCAGACAGATAAAAAGCGGGGCAATATATAAATAATAAAGGTAGTGAGCTTCTGGAATTCTTCCTCACCCTCCTGACCTGAGACAAAATCCTGTCAGATTAAAAGAAATTCTTGGAGGCTTTTTCTCCTGCCAGTAAGCCCCTGCTGATGGACTGGTTAAAAACTTTGGAGTCAAATCAGACCATACTTGCTTAACAGTTGTGGCCCAATCAGTCATTTTATCTTTCTTCAAACCAACCAGTCCTCAATTAGAAGAGGGAGACCCTTCAGTGACTCAACACCAACCGTATAAATGAAGGTGAATTTGTCTGCTTAGTGTGGGATTTATATTTTCTCTGTGTGTCCTACACGTGGGTGTGTCTTCACCTTTCTTTATTTTGTTTGCTCATGTTCTCTTCTGCTACCTGTTGAGCTATTTTTCTTCCTTTTACTTCTCTAACTGACAGGAAAATGAACATGGTAAAGACCCCTAGATAGTAACAAATATGGCAAATACACAAGTTGAAAGCAAGCTTTTAAAGTAAATATTCATTTGTGTATACTGTCTGATAAACAATGATGTTTGTACTTAGTTTTGTTGTCCTGGTCAGTTAGGGTCAATTGGAGCCAGTGACCTATCCCTGGTAAAACTCTTTTATATCTCTGCAAATTATCCCATTCATTCCATATTCCTATGCTGTCCAGTAAAAACAGAGCAAAGTCATTTTTTTTAGGGAACGACACACACACAGACACACAAAACATATACATGCTCACACTGACATAGACTCTGACACACAAATATACATACACAGACACACACTTGCACACACACATGGTCACACATAGACATAAGACACAGACTGTTACAGATTCACAAGACAGCCTCCATACAGGCACACATTCAAATTCATGCATTAGACAAAGGAGGTAATACACAGGAAGTGTGAAGTAGAGCATTCAAATCTGGACTCACTCTGGGTTAAATGACTCCAAGGGAGAATTTTTTTTTCTTAGCGCTACAAAAATACATTATTGGTGACTGGATATTCACCATTAATGCCATTAATCCTTGTATTTGCTTTAAGGTATCTAGTTTGTTTGCTTTGATAGCCATTTGTTCTAAACACTTGGTTTGGTTTAGTTTGCTTGCTTGTTTTCAGATCCTTAAAGGCAGTTAGATTTTGTTCACTTTTGAAGCTTTGAAGACATTTTGCCTGGCTTGGTTATTTGTGTTTGAAATGTTTTGATATAATATCAGTTGGCCTTTGCCCCCTGACACTCCTTAAACGCCTAATACTGCATTTTCCTGCTGTTTCTCTTGTGACTTGCCAAGCCTTTAGTTTAAGAATTGTATGTGCACCTGGTAGTAAAAATATAGAAGATGAGAGGGACTTGTTCCTTCACACCTAAATGGGTAGAGGTTCAGATGAACACCCTAGGATGTGCACTGGCCTCATAGTGAAACCCAACAAACATACTGATTTCCTGGGTCAGAAGGAACCTTATTGACTCACTGGTTAAACATTTGAGTGATTGGTCACCCAGTGTGTTGTGTACCCTTATGTTTGCATGAACATGTAGGATAACCCCAAGACTCAGTTAGAGAAAATGATCTCAGGGTAAAAACTAAGACAATCAATCCCAAAAGCACCATGTAAGCCTAAACCAAAACACATAGAACAAAGACAGGTATGGTAATGTATTGTGTACCCTAATAAACTTGCCTGAGAATCAGAGGACAGAGCCAGCCACTAGATTAGACATAGAGGCCAGGTATGTATTGAAGAATCAACCAGCCCTTGGAATTCTCCTGTATTTGTTATTAAAAAGAAATCTGGTAAGTAGAGAATGGTAACAGATCTAAGACCTATTAACAAGGTAATTCAGCCAATGGGCTCTCTACAATCTGGAATTCCTTTGCCTACTCTGTTACCTAAAGGATGGCCTCTTATAATTTTAAAAAACTGTTTCTTCTCAATACCCTTACAAGAAAAAGACAGAGAAAAATTTGCCTTCATGGTGCCTACTTATAATAATTCTCAACCTGTTAAGAGATATCAATGGAAGGTTCTCCCACAAGGAATGTTAAATAGTCCAATCCTGTGCCAATATTTTGTATGACAGCTGTTGGAAGCAATACATAAACAATTTCCTCAGTCTATAGTTTAGCATTACATGGATGACATTTTGCTAGCTGATTCAAATGTAAAGACTTTAGAAAGAATGTTTGAAACAGTAAAAAAATATTGCTTTGTTGGAGATTACAAATTGCTCATGAAAAGATATGAAGAGGAGATTCTATTAATTATTTAAGATATAAAGAAATGCAAGTTAGTATTTAGTCACCTATTACAATCAAACATGTAGTCAGGTTAGGTATGCTTTTAAGGTCAAACAGAGGTATATTTTAGATAGACAGGTCATCTTCAAACACTATAGAGATCTACAGAATATGGCATTTAAGATGTTTTAATAACATAGAATCTTTTCTTATCACAATGAGACATGTCTGCTTCTGGCAGCACCAATATACTTCAGAGAAGATGATGGGCATCAAAGAAACTCCATATGGAGTTTACTTTCTTTGTGGAAAGTTAGCCACTGGGCAAGATAATGTTCTTGCCTCAACTGCTGAAAGTATGATGTTTAAAATGGACAAGCAGGACACAAAAGAAAGGACAGCCAAACCTTGCCAAGACAAGGTAGGATGGCCCTTTAGAAAAATCCTGCTTTAGAGGAGGGTTTATGAGAGCAAGAGTTATTGGGACCAGGGATGGATGGAATACAGGAATGAGTGGCCAAACGAATGGAAACACATGAACTGTGAACCAGTGGCTGAGGGGCCCTCAACTGGATCAGGCCCTCTGAATGGGTGAGACAGTTGATTGGCTTGATCTGTTTGGGAGGCATCCAGGCAGTTGGACCGGGTCCTGTGCTCAGTGCTTGAATTGAGTGTTTGAAACCTGGGGCTTAGCAGAGATGCTTGGCTCAGCCTGGGAGGAGGGGACTAGACCTGCCTGGACTGAGTCCACCAGGTTGATCTCAATCCTCGGGGGAGTATTTGCCCTGGAGGAGATGGAAATGGGGGGTGGGCCGGGGGGGGGGGGGCGGGGTGGGAGGGGGGAGAACGGGGGAATCTATGGCTGATATGTAAAGTTGAATTATATTGTAAAATAAAATAAAATAAATTAAAAAAAACACACACAAAAAAAGAAAAATCCTGCTTTACAGATGAGTCTGTCAGATATGCTAGACATGTAGGCCAAAGATGGATGCCCCAACATTGCAGAGAAATCTTGGGTGAATGTCCAAGGATCCAGCTGTTTCTGTCATTTCTCACATTTTTTTGGAAGTTGCTTGTCTGCACTTCGTACTTACTCAGTTAATATTATTTATTTCTCGTGTTTCTGAGGATGTTGAAGGCTAGATAGTTATAGTTAGTCTTGTTAACAAATTCAGAAAAGAAACACACTAAAGAGGTGTAAAGTGTATAACTTTGAAAGACATCAAAAGATAGTATTTGGTTGGTAATACAAGTTAGGATAGAAAGTGAATTAGGACCGAGTGGTGGTGGCGCACGCCTTTAATCCCAGCACTCAGGAGGCAGAGGCAGGTGGATCTCTGTGAGTTCCAGGCCAGCCTGGTCTACAGAGTGAGTTCCAGGAAAGGCACAAAGCTACACAGAGAAATCGTGTCTCGAAAAAAAAAAAAAAAAGAAAGAAAAAAAGAAAGTGAATTAGGTACAACATATTGGACTCACCAAAATAGGATAAATAATGGAACATTTCCTCTGAATTTGTCAAATGTTAATGAACTGGACATTGTTAATGTAATTCTTGACTGTATATATTGTATAAACTTATTGTACTTACTGAATATAGCTTTTTTTTAATATTAGCAACAACCTTCTTTTATTATTTGAGGCACAAAAGGGGAAATTTGGTGATATATTGTGTACCCTAATAAATGTGCCTGAGGATCAGAGAACAGAGTCAGCCACTAGATTACACATAGAGGTCAGACACTGGTGGCACATACTTTTAATTCCAGCACTTGAGATCTCATGCCTTTGCTTGGGAAGCACACATGCCTTTAATCCCAGGAAGTAATATGGCAGGGCAGAGAAGGGTATATAAGGTGTGAGGAAACAGGAACTCACTCTCTTTAGGCTGAGGATTTTGTAGAGGTAAGAACTAGTGGCTGACTGTTCTGCTTCTCTGATCTTTCAGCTTCCACCCTGATATCTGGCTCAAGATTTTTTTTTTATTAAAACAGCATTTAAGATTCAAAAAACATACAGGCAATTTTTTCAAGAAAGGAATAAAAAATAATACATATGGGGAACATGTTTTCTGAAAAAGGAGAAAGTATTTAGAGATAGACTTTTATCTGATATTCTACTGGACTTTATGTGTGTATCTTAGTTTGAGTTTCTATTGATATTAAGAGACATCATGAACATAGCTACTCTTATAAAGGAAAACATTTAATTGTGACTGCCTTAGAGTTTCGGAGGTTTATGGAGGTTTAGTTCATTATCATCACAGTGGAAAGCATAGTGGTAAGCAGATAGGCATGGTGCTGGAGAAGGACCTGAGAGTTCTACATCTAGATTGTTAGGCAAGAGGAATAGAATGCCACACTGGGCGTGGCCTCATCATCTGAGACCTGAAAGCCTGCTCCCACTGATATATTTCCTTGAACAAGGACACACCCACTCCAACAAGGTCACACATCCTAGTGGTACCACTCCCTGTGAGACTATGGGGGCCATTTTCTTTCAGACATCACAGTGTAGTAGAAAATTATGAGCTTTCAACTTGCAAATATTTGGAACAAATGAGAAGATCTAACTAAAGATAACCCAGCTTCAGAGTTCCTTCAATGGAGAATATTTACTGCCTCTAAACTGTTTTATCTGGTGCATTAACAAAGTCTTTGGCAATAAATTAATCACAAATAGGGATTCTGTTTTAATTAAAATATAAAATTATAGGTATGATAAAATGATAAAATTGGTTTCAAAATAATAAATACCTATAAAAATACTACATGTGAGTTAAACTGAAATCCTAACATAAAAAATGAATTTTAAAAAGTTTAAAGTTTATCTCAAAACAAAACATAAATTCTAAAAGCTATTTCCCAAGCCATCTCTTTCTCTGACCTTACCTTATCTCCTACCTGTCATGTAGTGAGAGGTCTAAACTTCCTCCATTTTACAAGCTGGGCCAAAGTTTCAGTTTCTTAAACAAAGGGCTATGAATCCGCAACACCCCTGACAGCAGGGATGAGGGAGAGAGCACATACAAGGCCTGAGTCAGCCCCACAGTATCTCAGAACAATGAGCAAGTAAGGACAGTTCCTACAACCTCACCACCCTGAAACTTAACCAAGTGTGTCCAAAGATAAAAAAAAAAACTAAAACCTCAGCCTATCAAAAATGTACTAATATAACTACTACCTGCTTAACCAATTATGTTTGAGATTACCTAACCCTTCCTAAAATTCCCCAAGCTATGCTTACAAGGACCTGTGCACCTTTATCCCGGGTTGCAATTTTGTACAGGTGGTTGACCCCACGTGCTGATAAATAAAAGTTCTTTGCTTTTACAAATTACTTCACTCTGGGGTCTTCTTCAGCAATTTCTCAGACCCCTACAGTAGTTTTCCTGGGGGAAATTTTCTTCTTTAACTTATATTAAAATGTATTTATTATACAAACTGGTCCTGAAATTCTCTTCAATCTCAAAGAAAAAGTATACAAGACCCCCAGAAATGATAACCAAATGAAATTAGGTACCTCTGTTTCCCCAAGACAACATTCCTGGGGATATGTGCTGAGACGTTAAGCTTTCTTGGTGAGCTCCCCCTGTCTTTCATTTGGCTGATCAATCCTGCTAAGCATGGGTTCTGTGTTCATTTACTACAATTTTGCTGACCACTTCTGACATTTTAAAAATGTTTTGGTGTCACTAATACAAAAAGTAGGCACTTCCTATACCCATCTATATTCTGGCCCTGAGTCATATGTAGTAGTACATTGTTTTTCTGGAGAACATAATAAAACTTAGTCCTCACATATGCTGGACCAGTCACTTAACTCCTAGAGAAACAATGATAAACTACTACTCCTTAGCTATTTAGGGAGAAAGAGATTTACTTTAAGTCTATGATACAAACATTTTCAAGTTACCTGTTGGAAGGCCTTTCTTAAAGTTATATATATATACATATATATATATGTATATATATATATATATACATACACATTAAATCACTATTTTTTCTAAACTAAGTGGATTTACATATCACAAAAATATGTTCTATATGTCTATAATAATGATTTGTGCATGGGCACCTACTAAGTTACCAAATATGCCATCACTGAGATTTCACTCATTATTCTTAAATTATCCAAGGAATATTAGAGAGACAGTCCAAGTACAGTGGAGTGAAAACAGAGTAATATTATGGGCATGGAGAATAGGCCATGTATTGGGGAGTTTGAGAAATACCAAGACATGTCCAATCCACTTACAGGTTTCAACGAGTCCCTGCATGGATTTGAGGAAGCACCATGAGTACAAATATCTACTACAGGTGTAGTCGGGCCTGAATGAAGAAACGGAAAGTCAGTGAAGCACCACCAAGACCTAAGTATCATGACAACACGGGACAATTCATGGAAAGATTACATTGGTCCTCAGAAATTCTCATGCATCAAGCAACTTCACTTGAGGCTCAGTCAGGTGCCAAAAGCCCTGAGCAAAGATTCTGGGCCATTCTCTCTGGATTCTGGAAATATGGGACCTGAAATACCACACTGTGAAGACATCAAAGCACATGCCAATATTAGAGTGGGAAGTGGGCAACTGGTTCTGGGACTGGTGCACCTGGCTTGTCAGAATGGGAAGATCAGATCACATTTGCTCTCTCATGACTCCTACTCTGTCCTCACCCTCCAGAATGGCTTGCCAGGCCTTCCTAGAAGAATCACACTCTGTTGAAAACCACTCAACAAAATAGGTGTCTTTCCTAGTTTAGAGAATGGCTTGAGCCAAGATGGTCCAACTACCACCATGGGTGAAAGAAAAGGAATTTCAAACCTATCTCCTCCACCTAGAGGCCAGCAGTCCATCTTACTCTCCCCAGGTAAACTAGGGCCACCAAAGGACTCCAATGTGCAAATTTCTACACAGGTCAGCACACCTATTTCATGGGGGTGTCCAAAGCTACCATATTCCTAGAGTGCCTCAGAGAAAGTCCAAGGTCCAGGGTCAAACGTCTAGATGTCAATCTGGGATGGGAGAGTGGGGATGGTTGCTTGCTTGCCAGCAAGTGCCACATATCCTATTTTCACCATGCCCGTGAGTACTAGCAGAATGGGGGAAGGTTAAGCCCATGGGAAGAGAGTCGGCCTGCTGCTGGAGGTGGCAGGAGCAGTGGAGTGGTTCTCAGGCCTGTGTCTGACTCCCAGAGGACTTGAGTGAGTCAAGGTGCCAGAACTCAGTTTTGAATGAGAGTGGCGGTACTGAGTTTTCACTCGTTTCATTGAGATTTCCAAGGAATGTTTGACTGGAAATCATCATCGATCCAAGCACGCTGGAGTGCCCTTACACAGGGATTTTCAGGGCACTTAGAAGATGGAGGGTGTTGGGGGACTGAGAGAAGCACCAAGACATGCCCCATACACATGCAGGTTTCAATGAGTACCTGCATGGATGGTGGGCCCAACCTTGAGTAAGTACTTCTGTTACAGGTGAGATACAGTCAGGCCAGGAGACAGGAATGGTAAGTCCTCACAGCACCACAAAGACCCGAGTATCATGAGCAAATGGGACAGCTCATGTGAGGCTTACCTTCGTCCTCAGTCATTCTTATGCAGGTCACCAACACCAAGCAACTTCACTCCAGGCTCACTCAGGTGCCATCAGTCCTGGGCAAAGGATGTTGGGCCATTCTCTCTGCACTATGGCCGTGCAGGCCACGCAATGCCACACTGTGAAGACATCAAAGCACATGCCCACATTACAGTGGGAAGCTGGCAACTGGCTCTGGGATGGAGGGGTGGGCCTGGCTCATCTCAACGGGAAGATCAGATCACATCTACACTCTTACCACTCCTGCTCGGCCCTCACCCTCTAGCATGGCTTGCCACATCAGTGGCAGTTTTGCACCAGGGTCTCAGAGCTTGTCCTTGCCCTGGCTCCCTCCGTGCCCTTTAGGATCACCTTTGCCCCTCTCTGCAATCAAATGACCAATTTGGGCCCTGCCAGCACATCAAGGATCTGCACTGCCAGCAAGCAGACTCTTCCCGAAAAAACCTCGGGGCCCGCCTCTGAGGACCTCAACCCTCTTACACTGTGCACTGGGGTCACTAACCAGGGCAACCTCACCTTGCTGTCTCAAACTCAAGTCTTAGGATGCAGCTCTGGCCATGGTCACTAGGCAGACCAAGCCTCCTCCCATCTCAACATCTCTGACAACCAGGTGGGCAAAACTACCACAAATCGGCATCCTTCTCCTTCTAGTAATGCTGAGGGCCCGAGATCAAAGTGCCTAAAGTCTCCCCTGAGGCCTTCACCAAGGGACATGCCAGGCCGTCTGGGTCAGCAAGACCTTCTTTCTCACTCATTTTTCCTCTCTTTCTTTTGCCATGTCTCTTTCTCTTACTACTGCTTTCTCTCTGTCTCTGTCTCTGTCTCTGTCTCTGGATTGATGCCACTCTCTGACAGTCTGTCTGAATGGGAAAGGCCGTGTTCAAGAGTGCTGGAAATTTTGACTGCAAGCGAGAACACTGTGTCAACACAACCTAACTTATGTGGGATGCCAAGGGCAAGTCAGAGAGTCTGGCACATGCCAAAACAAGTTGCAACACACATGGCTTCCAATGACCAGAAATGCACCCTTGGAAGCCAAGTTCACTTTGGCACCATCCACTGCCCATGAGCAGAGAACTCTCAAGCCAGTCTTGATCTACAGCCTGGGACCCAGAGTGCGATTCCTACAAGGGATCCCTAGCTGGCCTCCAAACAGGCCTTCCTGGAAGAATCACACCCTGGTGAAGACCCCTCCACAAAATAGGTGTCTTTCCCAGCTTTGAGACTGGCTTGAGCCAAGACGGGCCCTCCACTACCATGGGTGAAAGTAAAGGACTTTCACACCTGTCTCCTCCACCAGGAGGTCAGCAGTCTGACCTTAGTGTCCCCTGGTCAAGCTACTACACCTAGTCCTTCAGTGTGCAGAATTCTACACAGGTCAGCATGCCTGTTTCATGTGGGTGTCCTAAGCTAGCCTATTTCTAGAGTACCTACAAGAAAGCCTGAGGTCCAGGGTCCCATATCTAGCTGTCAGTCTGGCATGGGAGAGTGGGGATGGCTGCTTGCTTGCCCGCAAGCCCCAAATCTTCTCTTTTCCCTGTTGGAGACTGACGCAGGACTGTCTGACTTAAGATTGTTATGTATTTCTGCTTGGAGTTTGGAGTCTGGCAAAACCAGACGCCCTTGGCCAAACTGTACATCCTGCAGAAGCAGGATGGCCTTGGCCTAACTAAGAAGTATACTTTTCAGATATAGCCTTGAACAGTAATCAGCCAGCTGCAGAACCTGGGAACCAAAGAGACCTCGCCTCCCCCCCCCCCCCCCCCCCCCCCTCTGACTTCTTCTGAAAATTTTCCACTTTCCTTTCTCTGCCCCTCCCTGCCTGAAACACTGTATAAAAGCATCAGCAATTCAATTAATAAACGGAGCCTTGACACTACTCAGACTGACTCTTGTCATTCATTATACATGCTTATCTTCGTTCCCTTTCTCTCCCCATGGCTTTCAGGTGTTTCTTGGCTCAAGACCCACGAATAACTGGACCTGCTGGATGGGTCAAGTGGCGCCCAACGTGGGGCTCGAGGCAGGACGGTTCATAGGACAACAGACGAAATGAAGGTCCGGGTGGACACACTTATTCTGGTAGCGGCACCCAGACAGCAACACTCGGGCGACGTGGGTACCGTGAGGTAAGACTTATCGTCTATCAGCCATGGGAAAAGTTGTATATAGAGGCGCTTTTCATTAAGGAGATGAAAAGATAATTTCAGGGAGAGGGGAATAAGCGTTAAAAAATAAGAGTTAAAAGAAGGATCTGATAAAATTCTTCTGTTTAAGATAATAATAAATTGCTCAGAAATGGGGAAAATGTCCCTGATGCCTTTTTTAGTTTTTATGGTGTGATTAGAGACATTTTAAAATGAGCTCGATTTATGTTTTATGTTGTTATGTTCTTGTCTTGTGTCTGGGTGATTTGACATCCTTATTCTGTGCCTGCATGTGGTGCACGGGCAGATCTGGGACCTGTGTGTGGGGGCAGACATGCCCAGACGTCCCCGGGTCCCCCCCTCTGGAGGTTTCCTCCGGAGTGGTCTGGAGGAAGGAGGCAGACATAGTGTCTCTCCTTCCCTTGGGGAGCAAGGCTGTTTGCGGCTACTCCCATCTGAATCTGTGCTTTCGGGTTTTGTAGCCAAAAATCACCACTGTGCGGATTATGTCTGTGTATCTGTTCTTGTCGTCTTTGTGTGTATTTGGAGTCTGTCTTTTGCCTCTATCTCTCTGTCTCTCCATATGGGGAACACCCCGTCTTCACCCCTAGACTTAACCCTTGCTCATTGGCAGGATGTCCAGGAGACCATTAGCAACAACAGCGTGATTGATAACCTCCCTTATTTTCCCAATGGGGACTGCCTGAAATTGACAAAAACTGTGTGAACACCGAACAGAAAATCTGACTTTAGTCAGAGGAGTTAACAAAAACTTTTTTTCAGGAACACTGGCAGCCAAGGACACACTCTATGCCCACTGCTCCCCCTCCCTTCCTTTACTGTGATAACTTCAAGGTCTCTTCTGCCAGCCTGCAACTTCTCTTGTTAACCCTTCTCTGTCCTGATACTGCCTGAGAAAAAAATGTTGAATTACCAGCCTGCATACTCTGATGTTTTGGAAAAAATTATGCTTTTGCCTCCACAAGAAAAGAAAAAATACATGGATTCTGGTCATTTGAGTTCAATGGGTTACAAATACTTGTCATCATTTAAGAGAATTGATTACAAATTATTATTGATTAGGATAAGAAAAACTTCTGCTAATCTAAAATGTTTCACATTGATACAGGTTTTAATATATTAATGCAAAAATAAGTTTTTTGTTATGATATATTCATATATATACATGTTTCTATTCCTGTTTGAAGTGTTATACCTATGCAATGTTTTAAACTGCTGGAAAGAAACCACAAGAAAAAGAACTTTGGTGGAAATTTGTGCGTTGTCTAAAAAACAAGAGAAGTGAAAGACCAAAATAATGATAGGAAAGGAAAAAGGGAATTTGTCTATGTCAGGCTGAACCAAAAGAGCAAACAGAGGAAAGGGCCTGACCTGAAGGTAAATGCTAAGTTGTAGGAGGCCAGAGAGGATGTGAACTATGCTGAATGTGAAGGAAAACTGTAAGATATATATGGGATTTAACCATATTATATTAATTCTGGTTTTCTTCATTTTAAAAATAGCTGATGATTCTTCATTGAAAAATGTTTATGTTAAAAATAAAAATATATACATATGTATGTATGTGGACATGTATGTGACTTATGGGTATGAATGAAAGTTGCATCCAACTGTGTGCATGTGTGCAAGTAATTACTGTTTTAAAAAATATGTGTAACACCTAAGTACTTATGTCGAGTCTGGTTGCAATAATGGACCTTGGCAGTTTTAAAATTGCCAGTGTCAGATGATGATCACCGGAAGCACCAGCCATAATAAAATAAAACAGACAGACTATGTGCTGCCAAAGGTAGGATCAAAGAAATCATGCAAGCCTCTAAATAAAAGATTATAATGATGCCATGTTTTCTCCCCTTAAAATAAAAAAGGTACTTTATTGTTGATATTACAAAAGACATTTGAGAGATCTCAATCTTTTAGAAACAGTTTTTATAGTTAAAAACCAATAACTTGAAGATGTTTCTCCTTACCCAGGGTAACATTCAGGCTTAAAATCTCTGTAGCCTCCTTGTATTTGCTAAGTTTGTTAAACTTGTTATTTGGATAAGCTGATGCATATATATGTCTTATATTGACATTTTGTTTTGGTTTCTTTACTGAATCTGTATTTGATGCTAGAAGAACTTCAACTTAAAAGCATTGTTTTTAATAGTTAGTCATAAATCATCAAGTTTCTTTTTAATTATATTCAAGATAAATAAGTATTGATGTAATATTGTAGAGATAAGTTTGCTCATTCACTCAATCCCTTGCATATGTTTTCAGGGTTGAGCTTGAAACAAGTAATTGAAAACAAAGTTTGTCTATTCAGATACCTGGACAGCTCTCATACTTCAGAGATCTACAGAATATGGCATTTAAATGTTGATCTAAAAGTTTATTATATCAGACAGGCTTTCTGCCTGGCAAAGGCTTAAGAAAGTTTAAACAGGGGGCAAACTCAGTCCATCATGCCCACCCCCAAGCTGGACAAAAAGAGATTAGGGACACACTCCGTTGTCTTAATGATTTTCAAAAACTTCTGAGGGATGTCAATTGGCTACAACCTTATTTAATAATAACCAAGGGAGAAGTACGTCTCCTAGAGGATATTCTCAGAGGGGATCCCGATCCTCTGTCCCCTAGATATCTTACTACAGATGCAGAAGAGGTATCACAAAAAATTGAGTCGGCCATCGACCAACAACACACAGGATATTTTGAGCCAGCCTTACCCTTATATTTGGTCATTTTTTCTACAGATTTTGCCCCCACAGGTTTGCTTTGGCAAGAGCCCGTGCCCTTATTGTGGGTACATCTTTCTGTTGCTAAGAGGAAAATCCTTCCTACCTACCCTTCCTTGGTGTGCCAGTTAATTATGCTGGGGATAAAAATTTCCACACGATACTTTGGACGAGACCCTGATGTTATTATTATGCCATATGATAAGAAACACCTAAAATGGCTGTGCACCCGTAGTCCTGACTGGGCCATCCTTGTCTGCACTTATGTAGGGAAATTTGATACACAGATGCCCAGCAATAAACTCCTACAATCTTTCTCCCTTACTTCTTTTGTTTTCTCAAGAATACCCAAATGGAGCCCATCCCAGATTCCCCTGTGCTTTTCATAGATAGGTCAAAAAATGGTAGGGGCTTTACAGGTTTTAGAGATGGTCCCAGTAATTAAACCTATTACTTCCACCTTTCAAATGTTCTCGAAATTACAAAAATTAATCCAACAGAGGTCATTGCCCCTTTATGTTGGCCATATTCGTGCCCACACAGACCTGCCCGGGCCCTTAGCTTGGGGAAATGAGCTTGCTGATTCTGCTACTCATTCTATCTTAATTTCTCATTTGGAACATGACCAGGTAGCAGCTGCTCGTGAGGCTCACCGCCTTCATTACCTCAATGCTCAAACTTTGAGACAAAGGTTCTCAATTATGAGAGAACAGGTTAGGGAAATTATAAAAAGCTGTAAAAATTGCCTGATGTTCCTGCCTGAACCCCATTATGGAGTAAACCCCAGAGGGCTTATACCTGGACAGATATGGCAGATGGATGTCACCCATGTTCCTTCCTTTGGTAAACTAAAGTTCATACATGTTACTGTAGATACCTTCAGTGGATTTATTTGTGCCTCCGCTCACAGTGGAGAAGCCACCAAAGATGTTATCAGTCATATGTTACAGGTTTTCACAGTGCTGGGTCAGCCAAAATGTGTAAAAACTGATAATGGCCCGGGATATATTAGTAATAAATTTAAACAGTTTTGTTTACAATTAGAAATTAAACACATCACTGGAATACCCTATAACCCTCAAGGCCAGGGTATTGTGGAGAGAGCTCACCAACCTTTAAAAAATACTCTTAATAAACTCAGCTCACAAGAGATAGTGTTTCCCCTTAAAGGAAACCAAAAAGCACTGCTTTCTCATGCTCTCTTTGTGTTAAAATTTTTGACATTGGATATTTTTGGAGAATCTACGACTGAGTGACATTGGCACCCAGAAACTAAACAAGGATATGCTCAGGCCCTTTAAAGATCCAATCACTGGAAAATGGGGTGGCCCTGATCCAGTTATAATCTGGGGAAAAGGGTCTGCATGTATCTATGATTCCAAGGAGAATGGAGCTCGTTGGCTACCAAAAAGGCTGATTAAGCCCTGCCTTCCTAGACTAAGGAAATAATAACTGTTACGTCCAGGACACAGCCCTGAGACAAAAATTCTTTTTTCTTCTCTTACAGAAACGCCTGCGACTTGGAAAATAAAAGGAGCCACGGACCTCTCAAAGGCGGGACCTGTTCGTCAGTTGCTGGCCTCGAGGAGTCAACCCCTGCTTCATTGTCTGCCTACTACTCCTCCCCCTCTTTTGCATTTCTGAGGAAAGCCCCCAAGCTATCAAAAGGCTTGCCTGGCAGGTTTTAACATAAACAGGAGAGGAGGTCTGGAGGGTTACTGCAAACCACGCCCCTTACTTCTGATGGCTGCCACTCACTCCTGTCAGCTAGCTGCGGGATTAGATTCTTGGGATATATCTACTATTAGCCAACACCAGTTAAAAGACATGGGAAGGCAAACATTTACAGGCCGCTGGTCAGGCCCTTTTGGAATACTTCAGGGTATTAACCCTGCCATGATGACTGCCCCAGGCTGTGCTAGTCCTACAGCCCCTTGTAGGTTGGAACAATCTAACTTCTATGTCTGTCCCAAGGACGGTAGGAGCCGAGCCACGGCTGCCAGATGTGAAGGAGTCGAGACTTTCTTTTGTGCTCGATGGGGGTGTAAAACCACAGGGGCAGCTTACTGGAAGCCATCTTCATCCTGGGACCTAACTTCAGTTATAAGGGGATACAGTGAGCCTGACATAGTAGCCGTTTCTGCTATAGTTCCTATAACTGGAAAGTCTATAGTCGCAGGCTGTCACTTCCTTTTAACATAACTTTTACTCCTTAAGGCAAGGCAAATTGAGAATGGCCCTGGAGATAAACATGGGGACTCCGCTGGTATCTCTATGGTGTAGACAAAGGAGTCATTTTCACGATCCAACTAAAAATAGAAAACCTGAGCCCAACATCAATGGGCCCCAATTTAGTTCTTCCTGACCAAAAGGTTTCCCCAACCACAAGAAAATGCCATCACCTCGTCCCTCCCCCAACCCTACACTAAGCACCGTGACTAACATCATGGGTTCCAGTAGCAGCACTCTCCTTGTTCCTTTTGGGGGAACTAGGGATAGATTGTTTAATTTGGTCCAGGGAGCCTATATGGCCCTAAATGCCACAAATCCAAACAAGACCCTGGATTGTTGGCTTTGTCTCACCTCCAGCCCCCCTTTTTTATGAGGGAATTGCCTTTCAGTCTGCTACAAACAACCTCACCTCCCTGAGCAGTAGGTGTCAGACTAAGCCCCATAAACTGACACTCTCTGAGGTCTTTGGACAAGGTTCCTGTTTGGGCAGAGTCCCACCAACACATAAGCATCTCTGCAACCAGACAACAACACCTACCAAGGGAAGCTACTATCTTGAGGCACCCAACAGGTCCTATTGGGCCTGCAACACTGGTTTAACCCCCTGTGTGTCTGCTCTGATATTCAATCACTCCCATGAATTCTGTGTACTTGTTCAACTATGGCCTCGTGTCACATATCAAGAGGAAAATTCAGTGATAGAATTCTTTGAACGAAGGGACAGATACACTCGAGAGCCTGTATCCATGACTATTGCCCTCTTGTTAGATATCAGAGGCATTGCTGCAAAAATTGGTACAGGAACTACTGCCCACAAAACAAGCACCTGATGCAGCTACAGATGGCCATGACCACTGATTTAGAGGCTATACAAAGATCCATTTCAGCCCTTGAAAAGTCACTCACTTCACTTTCAGAGGTAGTACTTCAAAACAGAAGGGGTCTAGATCTGTTGTTTTTGAAGGGCAGAGGTTTATGTGCCGCCCTAAAGGAAGAATGCTGCTTTTATGCAGATCGTACTGGTATTGCCAGGGAATTGATGGAAATATTAACGGAAAGGCTAGCTCAAAGAAAAAGGAAATTTAAAAATCAACAAGGATGGTTTGAAAATTGGCTACAAGGGTCCCCTTGGCTCTCCACCTTGCTGCCTACCATCCTAGCCCCTTTAGTTGTCCTTCTCCTTCTTGTTTCTTTTGGTCCCTGTGCTTTCCAGCGGCTGACTCGATTTATCAAAAGTCAGATTGATTCGGCCTTACCACAGCATCTTTCAATTCATTATCATAGACTGGATACAGAAGAGAACAGTCAGGAGCCCTCTCAGAGGCTCAGGTTCAGTGCCCTTGGGTCCTACACGCTCTGGTCCTATTAGGACTATTATGGAGATGCCCACACAGACCCCTCGACTCGGGTGAGGCAGCCCCTATGTGAGGGAGAGCTCCAGGGGTGGCTGGAGTGCAGCTGTGGCTGCACAGATTGATGACGTGGATGCCCTTATAACCCGAGAGTCTGGATTGCATGCCCCATTGCATAATGGTTGTGCAGTAACAACTCAATGCTCAGCAATCTCCATTCCCTCAAAAAAACTGCACAGTCCACTGATTCTTGCATCAGGGGGACGCCTGAGGTGTTTAAATCTGGGGAGACATCGCCTCACGTACTTCCCTTTTCTTAGCTTAGAGGGACGGTGCCCCTGTGATCCTCCAGACCAGAAGCCATCCCTTCACACGCAGATTTCGAAAAGCTTGACAGCACAAACATGGACTATTTTTTGAGAAGAGAGGGGGAATTTGTTGGAGACTGACCCAGGACTGTCTGACTTAAGATTGTAATGTATTTCTGCTTGGAGTTTGGAGTCTGGCAAAACCAGACGCCCTTGGCCAAACTGCACATCCTGCAGAAGCAGGACGGCCTTGGCCTAACTAAGAAGTATAATTTTTAGATATAGCCTTGAACAGAAATCAGCCAGCTGCAGAGCCTGGGAACCAAAAAGACCTTGTTTCCCCCCAACCACTGACTTCTTCTGAAAATTTTCCACTTTCCTTTCTCTGCCCCTCCCTGCCTGAAACACTGTATAAAAGCATCGGCAATTCAATTAATAAACGGAGCATTGACAAGACTCAGACTGACTCTTGTCTCATTATACGTGCTTGGCTTCGTTTCTTTCTCTCCCCATGGCTCTTTAAGGTGTTTCTCGCCTTGAGACCCACGAATAACTGGACCTGCTGGACGGATCATTTCCCCATGCCCGTGAAGGCCAGCAGAGTGGGGGAAAGCTCAACCCCTGGGCAGAGAGTCTGGCTACTGCTAGAGGGGGCAGGAGCAGGGAAGTGGTTCTCAGGCCTGTGTCTGACTCCCAGAGGACTTGGGTGAGCCAAGGTGCCGGAAGGACCTCAGTTTCGATGAG
>CABHPQ010160079.1:0-21773 GCA_902168405.1 Peromyscus aztecus
TTCTTTATCCATTCCTCAGTTGAGGGACATTTGGGTTGTTTCCAGGTTCTGGCTATTACAAATAAAGCTGCTATGAACATAATTGAGCTAGTGTCCTTGTGGTATGATTGAACATTTTCTGGGTATGTGCCCAGGACTGGTATAGCTAGGTCTTGAGGTAGATTGATTTCCAGTTTTCTAAGAAACCGCCATATTGATTTCCATAGTGGCTGTACAAGTTTGCACTCCCACCAACAGTAGAGAAGTGTTCTCTTTGCTCCATATCCTTTCCAGCATGAACTGTCACTTGTGTTTTTGTTCTTAGCCCTTCTGACAGGTGTAAGATGGAATCTCAGGGTCATTTTGATTTTTCATTTCCCTAATGGCTAAAGATGTTGAATATTTCTTTAAGTGTTTCTCAGCCACTTGAGATTTTTCTGTTGAGAATTCTCTGTTTAGGTCTTTACTCCATTTTTAATTGAATTATTTAGGTTTTTAATGTCTAGTTTCTTAGTTCTTTATATATTTTGGAAATCAGCCCTCTGTTAGATGTGGTGGTGTTGAGAATCTTTTCTCATTCTGTAGGCTGCTGTTTTTTCCTTTTGATACTGTCCCTTGTCTTACAGAAACTTTGCAGCTTCATGATGTCCCATTTACTAAGTGTTGATCTTAGTGTCTGCACCATGTTCAGGAAGTTGTCTCCTGTGCCAGTGCTCTCAAGGCTACTTCTCACTTTCTCTTCTGTCAGGTTCAGTGTATCTGGATTTATGTTGAGGTCTTTGATCCACTTGGACTTGAGTTTTGTGCATGGTGATAGGTATGGATCTATTTGCAGTCTTCTATATGTAGACAACCAGTTGTGCCAGCACCATTTGTTGAAGATACTTTTTTTTTTTAATTTCCATTGTATAATTTTGGCTTCTTTGTTGCAAATCAGGTGTCCATATGTATTTGGATTTACATCTGGGTTTTTGATTCAATTCCATTGATCCACCTGTCTGTTTTTATGCCAGTACCATACAGTTGTTATTACTATAGCTCTGTAGTACAGCTTGTAATCAGGGATGGTGATACCTCCAGAAGTTCTTTTATCGTATAGGATTGTTTTAGTTTTCCTGGGATTTTTGTTTTTCCATATGAAGTTGAGTATTGTTCTTTCAAGGCCTGTAAAGAATTGTGTTGGGATTTTAATGGAGATTGCATTGAATCTGTATATTGAGTCTACAGATTTTTATGTAATAAATTATGTTTATTTTTATTATGTTAATCCTACTGATCCATGAGCATTAGAGATTTTTCCATGTTCTGATATCTCCTCCAGTTTCTTTCTTCAAAGACTTGAAGTTCTTGTCATACAGGTCTTTCACTTGACTGGTTAGAGTTACCCCAAGATATTTTATATTATTTGAGGATATTATAAAGGGTGTTGATTCCCCGATTTCTTTCTCAGTCCATTTATTATCTGTATATAGGAGGGCTACTTTTTTTTTTTTTGAGTTAATCTTCTATCCAACCACTTGATTAAAGGTGTTCATCTACTGCAGGAATTCTCAGGTAGAGTTTTTCTTGGTATCTTATGTGTACTATCATATCATCTGTGATTAATGATATTTTGACTTCTTCCTTTTCAATTTGTATTCCTTGATTTTCTTTAGTTGTCTTATTGTTCTTATTGTTACTATACTGAATAGGCATGGAGAGAGTGGACAACCTTGTCTTGTTCCTAATTTTAGTGGAATTGCTTTGAGTTTCTTTCCATTTATTTTGATGTTGACAATCAACTTGTTGTAAATTGCTTTTATTATGTTTAGGTATGTCCCTTGTATCTCTGATCTCTCCAAGACTTTTATCATGAAGGGGTGTTGCATTTTGTCAAAGTCTTTTTCAGCATCTAATGAGATGATCATTTTTTTCTCTCAGTTTGTTTATATGGTGGGTTATATTGACAGGTTTTTCATATGTTGAACCATCCCTACATCTCTGGGATGAAGCCTACTTGATCATGGTGGATGATCTTTTTGATGTATTCTTAGATTCAGTTTGCCAGTATTTTATTTAGTATTTTTGCATCAATGTTCAAGAGGGAAATTGGTCTGTAATTCTCTTTCTTTGTTGAGTCTTTATGTGTTTTTGGGTATCAGAGTGACTGGGGCCTCATAAAAAGAATTTGGCATTTTTCCTTCTTTTTATATTTTGTGGAATAATTTGAAGTGTATTGGTATTAGCTCTTCTTTAAAAGTCTGTTAGAATTTTGCATTAAAACTATCTGGCCCTGGGCTTTTTTTGGTTGGGAGACTTTTAATGACTGTTTCTTTTTCCTTAGGGGTTATAGGTCTATTTAAATTGTTTATCTGATCTTGATTTAACTTTAGTAAATGGCATCTATCAAGGACTTTGTCCATTTCTTTTAGATTTTCCAGTTTTGTGGAGTACAAGTTTTAGAAGTATGACTTAATGATTCTCTGAATTTCCTCAGTGTCTGTTGTTATATCCCCCTTTTCATTTCTGATTTTGTTAATTTGGATTTTCTCTCTCTGCCTAGTATGGATGAGAGTTTGTCTATATTGTTGCTTTTCTCAAAGAACCAACTCCTTGTCTCATTGATTCTTTGTATTGTTCTCTTTGTTTGTAATTTATTGATTTCAGCCCTCAGTTTGATTATTTCCTGTCATCTACTCCTCCTGGGTGAGTTTGCTACTTTTTGTTCTAGAGCTTTCATGTGTGCTGTTAAGTCACTAGTGTGAGATTTCTCTAACTTCTTTATGTGGGCATTTAGTGCTATGAACTTTCCTCTTAGCACTGCTTTCATAGTGTCCCGTAAGTTTGGGTATGATGTGCATTTTCACTGAATTCTAGGAAGTCTTTAATTTCTTTCTTTATTTCTTCATTGACCCAGTGGTAACTCAATAGAGTTGTTTGGTTTCCATGAGTTTGTGGGCTTTGTCTCTGTTGTCCTTGAAATCCAGCTTTTTTTTTTTTTTTTAAGATTTATTTATTATGTATACAGTGTTCTGCTTACGTACATGCAGAACACCAGAAGAGGGCACCAGATCTCATTATAGAGATCTGGTTGTGAGCCACCATGTGGTTGCTGGGAATTGAACTCACGACCTCTGGAAGAGCAGCCAGTGCTTTTAACCTCTGAGCCATCTTGCCAGCCTGAAATCCAGCTTTAATCCGTGGTCTATTAAGATACAGAGAGCTATTTCAAGTTTTTGGTATCTGTTGAGACTTGCTCTGTGGCTCAGTATGTGGTCAGTTTTGAAGAAGGTTCCACCAGGTGCTGAGAAGAAGGTATACTCTTTTGTGTTTGAGTGAAATATTCTGTAGATATCTGTTAGGTCCATTTGAGTCATGTCTGTTAGTTCTGTTATTTCTCTGTTTAGTTTCTGTCTGGTAGACCTGTCCATTGGTGAGAGTGGGGTGTTGAAGTCTCTCACTATTATTGTGTAGGGTTCAATGTATGATTTAAGATTCAGTAATGTGTCTTTTACAAATGTGGGTGCCCTTGTATTTGTGGCATAGATGTTTAGAATTGATACATCATCTTGGTGGATTTTTCCTTTGATGAGTATGAAATGCTCTTCTTCATCTCTTTTGCTTAATTTTGATTTGAAGTTTGTTTTGTTAGATATTAGGATAGCTACATCAGCTTGTTTCTTAGGTCCATTTGATTGGAAAATCTTTTCCCAACCTTTTACTCTGAGGTAATGTCTATCTTTGATATTGAGGTGTGTTTCTTGTATGAAGCAGAATCATGGATCCTTTCTTGATATCCATTATGTTAGTATATGCCATTTTATTGACAAATTGAGTTCATTGATATTGAGTGATATTAATGATCAATGATCCTTAATTCCTGTTATTTTGTTTTTGTTGGTGTTGGTCGTGTGTGTGTGTGCGTGTGTGTGTGTGTGTGTGTGTGTGTGTGTGTGTGTGTGTTTGTGTTTTCCTTCTTTGGGTTTTTCTGGTGTGAGATTATTTATTGCCTGTTTTTTTTTTTTTTTTTTGTTTTTTGTTAACTTTCTTGGATTTGAGTTTTCCTTCTAGTAACTTCTGTAGGGCTAGGTTTGTGGATAGATATTATTTATATTTAACTTTGTCATGAAATACCTTATTTTCTCCATCTATAGTGATTGACAGTTTTGTTGGGTATAGTAGTCTGGGCTGGCATCTGTGGTCTCTTAGAGTCTGCAAGACATCAGTCCATGTCCTTCTGGATTTTAAAGTCTCTGTTGAGAAGTTGGGTGTGATTCTAATCAGTCTGCCTTTATATGTTACTTGACCTTTTTACTTTGTTGCTTTTAATAGTCTTTCTTTGTTCTGTATGTCTAGTGTTTTTATTATGTGGCATAGGGATTTTCTTTTATGATTCAATCTATTTGGTATCCTGTAAGCTTCTTGCATCTTTATAGGCATGCCCTTCTTTAGGTTAGGAAAATTTTCTTCTTTAATTTTGTTAAATATATTCTTTGGGTTTTTGAGCAGAAATTCTTCTCCTTCTATTCCTATTATTCTTAGTTTTGGTCTTTTCATTGTGTTCCAGATTTTCTGGATGTTTTGTGTTAAGAATTTTTCAGATTTAACATTTTCTTTGACCAATGAATCTATTTTCTCTATCATGTCTTTGATGCCTGAGATTCTCTTTTCCATCTCTTGTATTCTTTGGTGATGCTTGCATCTGTAGTTCCTGTTTACTTACCCAGATTTTCCATTTCCAGTATTACCTCCAGTTGTGTTTTCTTTATTGCTTCTATTTCCATTTCCAGGTCTTGAAGTGTTTCCTTCACCTGTTTGTTTTTTTGTTTTTTTTTCTTGGTTTTCTTGGCATTCTTTTAGGGATTTATTGACGTCATCCAACTTCTTTGTTTGTCTTTTCCTCAATTTCCCTAACGGATTTTTGTTTTGTTTTGTTTTCGCTTTAAGGACCTCTATTATTTTCATGAAGCTATGTTTAAGTATTTTCTTGTGCTTCAGCTGTGTTGGATTGTTCAGGTATTGCTCTCATTGAATAGCAAGGTTCTTGTGGTGCTATATTGCCCTGGCTGTTATTGATTGTGTTCTTTCACTGGCGTTTAGGCGTCTGGATTTGGGATGATTATAGGTCTAGGCATTGATTCCTGGTTCCTGTGTTTGTCTTTGTTGGATGGGTGTTTTGTTACTTGGCTTCTCTTTCCTCTCTGGTCTTCTGGCCTAAGTGGCCAAGAGTTCTGGTGACTAGTGAGTCTTCAGGTCCAGTAGGGTGTGTCTGATGGGTTTTTGGGGCCTAAAGCTCCTAGATCCGGCTGGGGCTCTGCTAAAGCTGAACTCTTCTTCCAAAATTGTAAGCTGGGATATGGACCCCAGGAGAAGGGTGCAATCTGGGTTGTTGAGTTGGCTTATAGGGGTTTATTGGGCAGCAGGCAGAGTCTTACCTGGGGTCCCTAGGACCAACCTGGCCTGAAGTAAAGCTTCCGGGGCTGTGGGCCTTAGTATGGAGCACAGAGGATGGGGTGCAGTCTGGGCTCCATACTAGGCCTTTAAAGAGTGTTAGGGAGTAGTGGGTGGTATCTTACTGGGGTCTCTCCATATTGAGATTTTAACCCCCAGTTCCTCAGAATGTGGTAGTAAGTGGAGATAGGGGCTTTAAAGAAGGGGTTTTGATTAGGTTCAGTAGGGTGGGAGTATCTGTAGATATACAGGGAGAAGAGGCGCACTTACAGGACGAAGAGAGGAGTTGTCAGAGGAAAAATGAACTCTGCTGGCACCGTGCTCTTGAGCTTTGGCCTCTAGAATAATTTTCGGTTGAGAAATCCAGGCAGGTGTGTGACAGTTTGTTGTGGCGGCAGAGCAAACTCCTTTGGAGATTGCCATCTAGCTTACTTTTGACCCTGGAGAGCAGAGCACATCACATGTCACAAAGTCATGTGCAGCCTTGGCAGGTGGAAAAATACAAGTTTCAATAGCTCTAGTATGGACACCAACTTCCCACCAGTCCCGAGTTCTGGCACACCTTCCCTATGTTCTGGGATGTTATGGTCTATACCCTCTGTCACCTGACCTGAAGTCCTGATACAGAGTAACCTTTGTCGATTACTTTCTTCCTGTAATTAAGTTTACAACTTTTTTTATCTTAGGTCCTTACTATGTCATTTTAAAATCAGTAACTAGGTTATAAAATCTATTTACTGTTCATACAGGAAAGAAAAACTTCCTAAGACAATAGTCCAGGACCAAGAGTAAAGAAACCGGATGTCAAGTTCAATGTTGTTAAGTAACACCATTATATGTAACATATACATATGTATCTGTAAACTATAGAGAATCCCAATTAAATAGGTGAAACTACCACCCTGGGAGATTGAATCAGTCTGTGTGTTACTTCCTATTCTGTGCCTCCGCCACTTTCACTGGAAACCATTATTCTACAATTAAAAAACAACAACAACAACAACAGCAAAACAAAAACAAAACCAAAAAACCCAGATGTGGAGGCATAAACCTGGGATCCCAGCACTCATATGTAGAAGCAAGAGAATTACTTCAAGTTCAAGACCAGGTCTACATAGCAAGTTCCAGGCTAGCCAGGTCTACCCAGCAGAACCCTATCTCAAGACCAGTCCAAACCAAGCAAGCAAGTAAACAGAAAATGTTTGTTTTTTTAAAATGGGTATTCTGTATTCTCTATGTACCCCATAAACATGTTCTGACTTACGGTGCTTGCCTTGGACCTTTGTCACAGTGGCGTGCTCACATGGAGTGCTCCATCAGGTAGTTCTTTTCATGGAGTCCTCCCATGGTTTGTTCACATTGCTGCAGCTGTATTCTGTTTCTCTGCCAAGCGGTAGTCCACTGTGTAAATGTCGCATCATGTGTTCACTGTCTCTGGCAGGCGCTTAGTTTCTCTCTGTGTTACTAACAATATTACTGGGGCTATTCTCACACATGCTCCTCTGGAAAGGAGTAAAGAATGTACACAAGTGTCAGGTATGGTTAAAAATCAAACAAATGATATTTTTTTGGGGGGTCTGGAATGATTTACTCTTAGGGTACTCCAGGAGGCTGATATTTTATTGTACAAAATAGCAGTTTCTTCAATTAATTTCTTAAAATAAAGTTGTCCCAGAATCTTTAACTTGGTGACTTTCATTGAATTATCTCTGAAAACTCTCATTAGATGGTATAATCGTTTCAGAAAGTTTGTATCCTAGCTTCTTAGCCATGTGAGAAGAAGCTGTGCGAGGATGTAGAAAACATAAGGCTGGATCCCTTCTATTTATGGGGAAGGAAATGGAGACTCAGCAACATTAAGAAATCTAAACAACAGACCTGGGCAGGAATCCAAAGCCGACTCATGTCTCACTATCCGGTGCTGTGGGCACAGCTGCTCGAGTCCTCCTGGCCTGTGGTCTGTTCCCCCTCCCCTTGCTACTATGAATGGCATAGGAGGAAAGGAAGTCTCTGCACTCAGCAGGCTGATTTTCCATGAATTGCTACTATTTCTTTGTATAGGTGTGTATGCTTGTATGTGTGTTTCTGTGAGTGCCCATGGAGACTGGAGGTCTGTCAGTCTTGGGTTTCATTCAGGTGCCATTCACCTTGATTCATGAGGCAAGTTTTCTCTCTGGCCTGAATCTTGTCAGGTAGAATAGGCTGGTGAGCCCTGTCTTCACATTCCTGACAGTGGGATCATAAGCCCACTAGGCACAGTGCGAGCCACTCACGAATGAGTCTGAGTTAATCTTTTGACGTCAATCCATGTGATGTTGATATTATTGACTCTGTTTTCCAAGTTAAGGAGAATGAGGCCAAAGACAAATGATTCCAAGTCTACGTAGGTTAAGTGGCAGAGCAGAGCTGGGTAGTCCAGTCAGATCTTAGTCTAACTTCTTTATTCCCCACAATAATAACCTGCTGCCTCCAGAGCGAGGAAACAGGGAACCTGCTCCTGATAGGTGCTGCCTCCCATTGGACTTTGATGCTGCACACACGTCTTCACTGTTAGGAGCAGAGCCATGACAACAGCGGTTGTAATAGCCATACAATTTTGAGTTTTGTGTGCTTTTGAGAGGACACAGACCTGGACTCACACTCACAAAGAGCTCTCTGTGACATTTTTAGTCTCTGGTTGAAGGCCTCATCTCTACTAGGATTTAGTTAAGAAGTGCACTCACACAGAATTTGAAGGAGAGCAAGGAGGGGTGTGTGGGAGGGTTTGGAGGGAGGAAAGGGAAGAGAGAAGTGTAATTGTAATATAATCTCACAAATAGAAAAAAAGTAGTAGCATTTGCAGTTGAGTTCAAATATTCATGAGTCGTGGTGACCTTGAGTGAATTACTTAAATTCCCCAAGCCTCAAGTTTTTCAGTCTGCAAACTGTGGATAATTAGTAGGGATTTTCTCATAGGGTTCTTGTGATTGATTTAAACCATGCAAACCTCTTCAAAACGCACTTCTGTGAATATTCTGTATCGGCTACTGATGTTATTGAGTGCTTGATAACAATAGAGCATGGAAGCAGGCCAACCTCCATGTTCCTGTCAAGAAATGGGTGGATGATTTTGTTGATCCATTGCAGCAGGTAGGTGGGTGGATGGTACATATCTATGTGATTTTTCCAATGGACTCCACTAATCATGGAGTCCATTAGATTCTTACAAGAGTCCTGCAAAGCTGGCAGGGTCAACCAGATACTTTATTCTCCTGAAAGCTAGGTCTGGTGGACAGTGGGGGCCAGGTGACTAACTCAAGACCTTGCTTTCTCCATCCCTTCCACCCTCTCCGTGTTGCTACTGATTTGTGTATATTTATGGGCCTGATATCTCTGTGTCTATAAACATTGTGATAGTTTAAATCAGGTTAATCAAACACATCTATCTCTTTACACACCGATCATCCCCCCCCCCCATCTGCTTTTTCTGGGCATAGAGTTCACAGTCAATAGTATGTTGGATGAAATCTTCTCCATGAGTTTTGAAGAGACCAGGACTTCTAAAAACCCCATCAAAGGGGGCACTTTCTCTCTATTGCAAAGACCCGGCACAATTCAAGTCTCTCTGCTTTGATGAATATGGCAGAGTGGTATTGTCAGATGAATGTCTTATGTAAACCCTGTTCCAGTTGATGATTGTGTGTGAAGAGGATTTGCTCTGAAGCCCTTTGGACTTAACTTCAAGGGCAAAGATCGATATGTGACTTCAAGGATCTTTCTCTAGTTCCTGGGGAAGTTGGCATTCTGTCGTTCTTTTCTCTTAGAACTATCCAGTTATGCTTAGGGGTGTGCCCATGTTTCCAAGAAGTTGCCATAGTTATAGTGCAGTTTGTTAGCATGAAAACCAAAACACTAACTTGGTACATTTTGTTGAGAAGTAGGGTAATTTTTTGTCAGTTTTAACTGGATGGGGAATCACTGGGTCTTGGCTGGAATTCAGTTCAAGTGCTATGGCTGACAGTGTCCTTGAGCTGTGTCAAAGAGTCAGGAATATGTGGGCTTGAACCACACTGAGGGGGAGGTTTGGTGTTCCATGTGGAGGGGTTCATGAGACTGAGATCTGACCCCAGCTCTAACTTGCTGTGACCTTGAACATATCTTTTGAACTATTTCCGTGTCTCTTGTCAATGAAGATGTTAGACTGCTTGGTCTCAAAGATCATTTCCAATTGCATCCAGCAGAGGGTGGTATTCCTCACGTTTTAGCTGGGCTCTCGTCTGAGACTCCTAATCACTTTGTACCCTGGGGGAGGAAGCAATGATCTTGTCCCTGTCTTCTGGTAGAGCTAGATGCCATGTGGGTTGTTCTTAGATCTGTGGCTGGCCAGAGGTTTGGACACTTTTTTTTTTTTTTTTTTTAAATCTCACACCTTCCTCTGGGTTCTGTACTAGCTTCTCATTTCCCAGGCCAGCAAACTGGTCCCACAGAAGCTCAGGACTAATGGCTAACTGTGGTGCCTGTTAGCATAGCAAAGCAGATGCTAGCTCCCAGGCTCACTCAGGCTCCTCTCAGCTTTTCTCACTTTGCCCTCTACCTGAAACCTCTTCAGTCCATAGCCTTTGCTTCTCTTCCCCCAGCTTTTCTTCCTTGTATCATCTTGCCATTTTGGCCACAGGTTCCCTTGCTTTCTGTCTCTTGGTCTTCCTCTCTTGCTCTCCCCGACCTCTCTTCTCTCATGGCCTGGTCCAATCTGCTGGCCATGTTTAGTTTACTGCTTTCTCTCCCTTCTCTGGACTCTTCTAGATGCCTCTGACTGTATTCGTCCTCTTATCTACAATTAAAACCTTCTCCTCAGCCATACCTTAGAGTGGTCATATCCTCATTCATGCAGGAACCAAGCTAGGGGAACTGAGGGGACTTGGCTCGAACTGTGTGGGTTTTGTAACAGGGCCCCAGACCTCAGCACAACTGTCTCCATGATGGAATTATCGTTCAGACTGTAAAACTCAGCACATAGACAATACCACCTGCCAAATCTAAAACAAAGGCCTAATCCATCAAAGTCCATATCATTCTGGGAAAGTCTCAAAATGTACTAACCTTGCTTTTTAGCTTCTGTAGTTCTGCTTCTGGCTAACTGTTCTTGTTAACTGAAGTATGTCAACCCAGACATGGTTTTTGTGCTTCAAAGCTCACCCCGAGACAGGCTTAGTGCTACACTGGGATCCAAACACCCTGGGTAGTTGCTGGCCGGCTAATAAAGACTTTCTATTGGCTTAAACCCATGTTCAAGCAGTCTTCTCTGATGAACCCCACAACAGGTTTCCAATGGTCAACTCAAGACTTTATCCTCATCATCTGTAACTTATCCTGCTGGGCCTTTTCCTGTGGACCTCAACAGGCAGCCATTGTTTGTAAAGAGCTTCCGTTCATCATAGAAGATACTTTACACACACACTGAGGAGGATGAAACATGAAATCATAATAGAGTTCAGGTAGGAGCTCACAGTGCAGATACATATCATTTTCTTCCCCATGAAGCTTTTCTTTGGGGGTTTGGGGTAAAAAGTCTGTGAAATGTGATTCCAGTGAGGGCTGCAATGGTCCTGAGTTGCAGACAGTGGAATTCACTCCAGCTTATTTAAGCAGCAAAGGGAATTTTCAGAGGATATCAGGAAACTCTTGGAATCTCCAGACAAGCCAGAGGAAAGAATCTGAAATGATGTAGCCATAAATAGTGCCCAGCCATGCTGTGGGGGCTTTTCTGGGAAAAACACCACTACGCAGCTTCTCAGTACTTAGGATCTGGGGACTGTCCACTCCATGGAAACTGAGGCTGGTTGAGGCCTCCTATGGGGAGGGTGTAGATGTAACTAACCGTCTTATTAAATAAGAAACACAGAGCCAAGGTAAAGATAAAAGCCCAAGAGGTCAGAGTTAGGAGCTTACCCGCGTGCTGCTGGCTAGCTTCTTCCACCAAGAAACCTCTCCGAAAAGAGGAGCTACTTCCTGTGCATTTGACTTATAAAGAGTTCTGGTTCTTCCTTCTCATTGGTTGTAAACCCAACTACGTGACTGCCTCGTCAGGGCCTGTAACTACGTGACTGCCTCGTCAGGGCCTGTCTGTGCAGACCTCCAGGTCTTCTATGGTTGGTATTGAGATCAAAGGGCGTGTGTCTCCAATGCTGACTGTATCCTTGAACACACAGAGATCTACCTAGGTCTGCTTGCTGAGTACTGGGATTAAAGGCGTGCACCACCACGCCCAGCTCTCGCTATGGCTTGCTAAACTCTGACCTCTAGGCAACTTTATTTATTAACATACAAATAAAATCACATTTCAGTACAAATAGAATACCACTATAGGAGGGTCCAGCTGGGCACGTATCTTAGCTCACCTCTCCCTATGGATCACCATTATTTCCTCAGTTTCACAGCTAAGAACTGCAGGCTATGTGAGCTTATGATTTGCTCACCTAAGCCTCTCTGCCTTCCAGGTTTAGTGTGGAAGACGTCCAGCTGGAGCTAGGAGTTACTGAGTCATTAAAGGGCAGTTTTAAGAGAGGAGGGGCGGTCCTGGTTTCTCTTTGTAAATCACTTAATCACAGTGATTTGGAAGGAACAGGCCTGGAGGAATGTCAACTTCTTACTTTGTTTTGTGGGTGCTGGGGATTGAGGCTAGGGGATTGCTCCTGTTAGTCAAGTGCCTGTAACTGAGCAGTTTCCAGCTCTTTCATTTTTGTCCTTCTTAAGTTTGAGGCAGAGTTTTGTTAGGTTGCCCAGGCAACTTAAACCTTAAACCTACCATCCTCCTGCTTCAACCTCCCAAGTAGCAGGGCATGCAGGCCTATACCACTAGCGCCAGGTACATTCTTATTTCCTGCTTGTTTTTATTGTCTTCTGCTTCTGCTTCTTCTGAGAAACCCTGAAGGGGAGCACGTACCACTTGATGCTCTGTGGCATTGACTTCATCTATCTCTGCTTAAATAAAACATTCCTGGACTTGGAAGATACCATATCATAGACTGACCCAGGCTCATTAAGTCATAAACCAGGAAATAGTCCCAAGGCAGAAATTTATTTTGTTCAAAGTCATATAGTAAAGTAGTAGTTTTCATGCATTTAACAAATGTCTACTGAGTCTCTGACTGTATGCTTGGTACTGGCTGAAAAGCAGGCAAGTTCCTAGTTGCCATGGAACTTTGAATAAACAAAAGGAACATGCCTGTAATTTGCTAGCTTTAAAGTCATTTGGAACAAAAATACCTTAGGATAATTTCCTTTTCTTAATAATTAATTTACTTAAAAATCATTTTTTGAATTTCATACTTGTTAGTATGAAATAGATTGTATTCACATCCCATTTCCCCTTTCCAACTTCCTCTGGAATCCCCACAACATATCCCTCCCAACTGCATGTCTTCCTTTCTCCTGTTTTTAAATAACCCACTAAGTCCAGTTAGTACTTTCCATTCATGTATGGGTGTGTGGGCATCCACTGGGGCATGGGCAACTCAATAGTGCCCATATCCTCAGAGAAGAATGATTCTCCCTCCCCCAGTATCTATCAATTGCCAATACCTTCTGGGGAATAGGTAAGACCTCAAAACTCTCACAAGCTCCTCCCTAGCTATGCCAGAATTTTGGCTGAGTTGATTTTGTGTATTTCTTGTGCACATAACTACAGCTGTTGTGAGTTCATGAATACAGTAGTTATGCTGTGTAGAGGAGACAGCATCTCACAGCACTCTTCCCCATCCTCTGGTTCTTGTGTTATTTCTGCCTCCTCTTCATGATGTTCTTTGGGTACAGGCATGCATGTGGGGATTAGGGGGATGATAAAGATGTCCCATTTAGGGATGAGAACTCACAATGACTTATTCTTAGTACTTTGACCAGCTTTGAGTCTGCATTTGTCCCCTGCAAAAAGAAGGTTCTTTGATCACGGTTAAACATACTCCTGGTCTATGGGTATAAACATGACTATTTAGAAGGAATTTTGCCAACATGATGGTTTAGCAAATTAACAGTAGCTGGTTCCACCCTAGGGGCTATGCCATCAGAAATGGGATTTTGACCATTTTTACATTACCTGGCATGCAATTTCTTTTTGTAGATAAGGCGGCATCAAATCCATTCAGAAAATGGTTGGTTACCCTGTAATAATCATGCCACTATTGCATCAGAGGGCACATCTTGCCTGAAAGATCAGTACTACAGCAGGCAGAATCCAATGCTGGGTAAGAAAAGTTTCTTCTCTCTCCCAGAAACTTCTATAACACTTTCTAGCTCTATGAAAACTGACTAGTAGGGAGGCAGCTTATTGGTCAGTGTGAGACTGATTTCTCTATGTCCTTCAGCCAAAATGTGTGATATCTCCAATATGGGTCTTACCATGTAGTTATAGCAAAATAGCAAATTGTTCATGTTCTTTTTGAGGCCACTGGGGTATCCTTGACTAATAACTAAGAGGGAGGTATGAGGTATTTTTCTTAATTAGATTTAAAAAAGAGAACAATGGTAGATAAACAGGAAAAAGTTTAGCTTTGTTATCACACAGCACAAACTAGCCCTTTTCCTTTCTACCAGTTGTAACATTGAAGGTGCTAGTGAAGACACGTGAAATTCTTCAATCTCATACACGCTTGATGTGAGTATAAACCAGCCTTTGTAAAGGAAATCATTTGCAATGGTCTCAAAACATCCCTACCAACTATCTACCTCTTAGATCGTCTCTTAGGAAAACTATCTGTATATTGAGTATACATAGTGAAAATCCCAGAGGTACTTGCTATAAATACCCAAATTTAATGATAGCTGTGCCTGATAGAAAATGCTGTCAGGAAAGTCAGCATATATGGATTCACTCTCCTCTGCATAAAAGAAGTCTGGTGGAGGCCATTGAGCTGATGTGGAGAAACCCAGGTACCTTCTGCCCTTTGTGCTGCCCCTCTTGGTCAAGGTGTTCACTGGAGCACCAGCCCTCACAGTCATCTTCCATGGGACAGGGGAGCAGCATTTCTTGTGGAATTTGGCTCATGCTCTTGCAGAAAGCTTCACGAGGATGCTTGTCAGTTGGACATGCTCTCTACAGTCATGACATACAGAATTGAAGAAGAACATGATTGGGGAGGCCTACGGTCCTCAGCCAGCTTTGCTTGTATTCTCCTTAAAAGAAGCTCAAAGACTCATTTGCTCCTTTGTATGTTATCCTTGTACTTTGGAAATTATCCTGGAAAAAAAACGTTAATCACAGATACATAGGGATGTAAAGGATATATTTTCTGGCACACTGTACATGTTGACATGGAAAGCCGATGTGTCACCTTTAAAAACATATCCATTTGAATGTGACTACCATCAAAATACAGTAGTTATCTCTTTCCATCTCACAAACGTTTAAACAGTTGGAAATTTTCTATTATTCCTTTTCTCACATTCTGGTCCCTGTGAAGATCTCGCTAATGTTGTATTTTCTACTTGAAAGCTTACTGATCACCTTGTCAGACTTCTCAGCCACAACAATATGTATAGAACAGAAAATTTAACACCATGTGGCTATAGACTAATAGGCATTATTCTTTCTTTTAATTATAATTATTGATACCATAATGATTTGATCACAATGAACACCCTGCACATTTGACGAACACGGAATATGAAATAGACCTCCCAGGAAGAAGGATGAGGGCTCTGAAAACAGAGGTAAGTACCAGCGAGGGCTGTTGATGCTAGAAAGGGCAGACATCACAGCCCATTACATTTCTGATTTCATGTTCATAGTTTTCTATGAAACTTGATTCTTTACCTAGATAAATGGGAATTACTAGTCTTAAAGCAGCATCTGTTAATTCCTGGACCTCTTATGAAGTGCATGTAAAAAAAGCATAACAGTGGATGCTGAATCTGATGACTTAAAGTTGACAAGGCATCCTTTCCATTTTGTTGTGAAAATCATGGACCTGCAGAGGGCTTTTACTCCATTGCTAATGTTGTCATCAGCTCCATGCTGACACCAACAGTTTGCTAGCCTGGAACTCCAGTCTCATACCTCTGCCTCCTGAGTTACAGTATTCTACTTGCGTGATCCACCCCGACTTTTTCCCAGGATCCATACTCTGCTCTGTAGTAGGAAGTCACTGTGCTCAGGCCATCTCAAAGGATTAGAGCTACATTCTGGTTGCCTGACAGCAGAATATCTGAGTAAGTTACTTGCAAAATTCTTTGAGATTTGTTTATTCTCCCCATTTTTGATTCATTAACTTAGTTATTATTATTAAGATGGACTCAGAAGTATTTATTTTATACTTTGGGTTATAATTCAACATCATTCAATATTACCATATCTATTTTGGTGCCCAGGTTGCTCCAGACTTGGTCGCTGGCTGCTCTCTTGGTTACTGTGTCCCTTGGACATACCCCAGTGCTAACCCCCACCCCCCCCATTTTCCTTACTTTTATATTCCACAGTGTGCGCCAGGTTCATCTTGTAGGTTATCTGTACCAGCCACCTGCTCCAAGGAGCCTGCCTGGTTCCCTTTGTTGGAAAATGCATTATGAAGCCTCACAGGGCTTTGCAATTCTTTTTATACATAATATTTTGTCAGTTCAGCTGCTTGTGGAGGGCATTTCTATTTATTATTATTATTAATTTTACTTTTTATACAGCAATTTAACATGTCAAATCGTATTTCCTTTTATTTAAAAAACTTGGGAATTTTATACATGAGTACTGAATTTACATCGTTTCCACCTCTCTGCCCCTCCAACTCCCCCTTGTCCCAACCACCCTGTCTCAAATTGAGCTCTTGTTTCTTAAATATTATTGCTTTACACAAACACACATTTACACATGCATGCACACACACC
This sequence comes from Peromyscus aztecus, assembly GCA_902168405.1. Classification (NCBI taxonomy): domain Eukaryota; kingdom Metazoa; phylum Chordata; class Mammalia; order Rodentia; family Cricetidae; genus Peromyscus; species Peromyscus aztecus. Next base: position 16,258 of record CABHPQ010160079.1, read on the forward strand.
CTGCCTACTGAGTCCATTTAGTGTTGCTAACATGTACGTGTGTTTAGGACTAACAATTTGGGATTAGATCAGGAAGCTCATCCCTGGAGAAGACTGAGTCTTCCACCCTCAGCAGCCTTTGATTGTCTGTAGCTCTTTATCTGAGAAGGGAGGTGGGGTGGAGGGGTTGAGGGGGGCTTGTGAGATTTTCCTCATCCATGTTGGCTTGTTGACTTGTGTGGTCAATATACAGGTCTTGCTTATTTTTTATTTTTTCATCTCAGCTTTGTGATGTCCAAACACAGCCTTCTAAGTATAATCTCTAAGATTTACTTATCTCAGAGGGAGGTGGCCTGTCAGTTTTGCTGATTCAGTCTTACCTTTTCTGTACCTAAGGACTTATAGGGGTTTGCTCTGTGGGACGGTTCTTCACTGAAGGCTTGGGGAGAGAACAGGGGCTCCAGCTCTGTCTCTGAGCCCAGAGGAAGTCTTTTTCTTCTCCTGGGGTCTATGTTTGCTGCAGGACTCATTCTCTGAACCATCATTTCTTTCTTTTTGGTGTGTGTGTGTGTGTGTGTGTGTGTGTGTGTGTGTGTAAATGCATGTGCATGCATGTGTGTATGTGTGTGGAGGCTAGAGGGAGCTCTTAGGTGTTATCCCTCAGGAACTGTCTTAAGACACCATGACCAAGGTAACTTATAGAAGAAAGCATTTAGTGGGAGTTTACAGTTTCAGAAGGTGAATCCATGATCATCATGGCAGGGAACACAGCAGCAGGCAGGCAGGCATGGCATTGGAGCGATAGCTGAGATCTTACATCCTGATCTGTAAGCATGAGGCAGAGAGAGCTAACTGGGAATGGCATGGGCTTTTGAAGCCTCATAGCCTACCCCAGTGACACACCTCCACCAATAAGGCCACACCTCCTATGCCTTCCCAAACAGTTCCATCACTTGGGGACTAATGAGCCTGCGGAGACCGTTCTCACTCATACCACCACAGCAGCCATCCACCTTACTTTTTTCAGACAGGATCACTCACTGTCCTGGAACTCACTGATCAGGCTAGCCTGGTTGGCCATCAATCCCATGGATCCTCCTGTCTCCACCTTCTCAGTGCTGGGATTATGGGTGAATGCCATAATACTTAGCTTCTTTTTAAGTGGTTCTGAGGCTCAAACTCTGGTCTTCATGCTGGTGCTACAAACACTTCAGAGTCCACCCATCCGAGGGGCGGGCCATTTCTGACTAGCAACTTATAAGAGCTCCTATTCCTGACCAACCATCCTCTGTAATGCAACCCTTACAATATTCTTGAAGAGTAATTGCTACATAGAATGATTTTTTTTTCTGGGAATTTTAGTTTGGGGTGACTAAACACTTATGTTAGGGCTAATGGTAATCTTTACTCCCTATAGCCCAGCATTTTCCAGAGGCCCAGGCAAGCTCAGGGTTCTTGAACCAGATTCTCCTACACTGTGAAGAGAGGATGTGCCTCTGCTGATCACATCTGGACCATATGGAGTGAGGGAAGAGAGCGCATCTAAGATGTCCTGGTTGGACTGGAAGAGAGTGGGGAAAACCTCCTTTGGGCCTTACCCAAGCCTCAGCTGCCTGGGTTCTAGCTTCACTTTGCTTGTCTGGACTGACAGCTGGAGGTAGAGTCACTTTTGGGGAGATGAAGGGAGACCCCACGGCAGACGAGGCTCACGCTGGGCTATGATTGCTGTTTCTATGCCATCTGGCCAATGCCAATTAGGAGAGGGTGGTGTGCAGAGAACAGATGGTATTTTAAGGATCACAGGGGCAGGGCTCCAAGGCTGGGAGGGTGCAGCTGGGTGGGCTGGGAGCTCCCTGGTGGGATGAAAGGCATCAGGGCAGGTCCTTCTGTCTCCTCCTAGGAAGGAGGCTGGATGGCAAAGACCTAGGCCTTCATCACAAGCTAGGTAGATAGGTAACTGAGACCCAGTGGTGATTGCAGGGCTCTAGACGAGAGGAGAGCCCATGTCATCCAGGGAGGACTATCAGATCCAGGTCAGGCCTGACATTTTTCAGCAGACACCCCAGGCCAGAACCTGCAGTGGAAGTGTTTTTCCTACCATACCATCAAACTAGCCTCCTTTCTCAGAACAGAAAACAGAGTAAGTCTAGCCAACAGCACCTAGGGGAGGTGAAAGAGACATTTTTCAAGTGAAATCCCCAAGATACTGTTGATTGGGAAACTAAAACTTCGCTCAGTTTTCTTCTTTGCCGAGTCCACAGGTTCGAACAGGGATTGGCACAGAGAAGGTGTTCAGTCATGTTTGAATGAATGAACCACAGGGAGAAGGGTAGGCACAGGGAGAGAAACCTAGTTCAGGAGGTTAGATTTGGGGCAAAAGCCCCAGGCACTCCCTTTGCTCTTTCCTTTTGCTTGCTCTCCAGACCTTTGTCCAAAGTACCACTTCTCTTCACGGTACAGGCTAGATGTTTCCTTGGATATTCATGAACACAGATGGTGTGGCATGGAGGAGTGATTGTATGTGAGTGGTGGCTGCAGGCTCAGGGGCAAATAGTGTATCATGCCTGCTCAGCCTTCACAGAGGCTTCCTGTCTGCTTTTCTTAGGGCTCAAGTATGTCAACAGGTATTCATTTTGAGTTCAACAAAGCAGATTCTGTCTGAAACTCTTTTTCTAGATTTTGGCATCTATTGGTTGCAATAGTTGTTTTTTTTTTTTTTTCCACCAGGATGTGGTATAGAGTGATGATCAGGCTGTGATTTCTGGGGTCAGTGTCTGCTTTCAAATCCCAGATCACATGCTTGCTAAGGGTACAACTTCTGGGAAGTTAATCTCACTAAACCTTAGATTTTAAAAATTAAATATTTCATTTAATATTCGTGCATGCATCTGTTGTGTTTAGATCCAATCCACCACCATTCTCTTTCCCCAATTTCTCCCATTTCACCCTCTTACCTCTCAATTTCATGTGCTCTCTCTCTGTCTCTCTCTTTTAAATTGAATACTCACTGATAAACAGAGGTGAGACTTCATGAGCCCCTTCCCAATCCATGCTGGAATTTTGGCTGGCTTGATCTTTGAAAGTCATGTGCATGCAGTCCCAGCCATTATGAGCTTATGTTTGCACCTGTGCTGGCATGTCTGGCTCAACTACTTAATCCTCAGATTCTTGATTGAGCTCCTTATGTCTTATTTATACTGCTGTAAGTTTTCTTTCATTCTTTTCGCCTTTTATTTTCCTGTTTGTTCTCTTTCTCTCTCTCTCCTTTTCCCCTCCCTCTCTTGCTCCCTCCCTCCCTTCATCTGTCCCTCCCTATTTTCCACCATCACCCCCCTGCTCCCTGAGACAAGATCTCATGTATCTTAGGCTAGCTTCAAACTTAGTATGTAGTCTAGGATAACCCTGTGCTTCCGACTTTCCTGCTTCTACCTCTGGAGGGCTGGGAGTACAGACATGCCCTACTACACTTGGTTTATGTGGTGCTAGCTGGGCTAGAACCCAGGGCTTAGTGCATGCTAGGCAAACACTACCAACAGAGCCACATCCCAGCCCTTATTTGGGTGTGTTCTACTGACCTGTCTTCTCTCATACCCATTCTGCTGTTAACTCATGCAATAACTTTAATTCCAATAGATTTTCCACTTCTAGAGTTACTTGATTCCTCTTCACAGATTATTCTCTTTTCGACTGTTCTTTTATTTTCTTGAACATACTAAAACCTTCTCTTTGAGTCTTTACCCATAAGCTCAGTACATGCATTGCCTTTGAATCTGTTTCATTGTCCATTTAAAATTTTCTTTTTGTGTCAGTTTTGATCAGGTGCTGAATGTGGATATGGCAAAGGTTGCATGATGTTACCTTCCTCCAAAGGGGATTGCATTTTCTTCTGAAAGAACAGGTGGTCACCTTGACATTGTCAAAGCCTGACTTTATTCCTTGTTAGAGCTTGTCCGTTTTAAGGTTGCCTTTACTTCCAATGCACAGCCTTTTCCCTGAGCTAAGTCCCTGAATCCTTTTGTCTAATGTATGGTAATTTAGTCCCAGTTGTAGATGTAACAGTCTTATTAAATAAGAAACACAGAGCCAAATGCAGAGTTAAAAGCCCAAGAGGTCAGAGCAGTAGCTAAGAGCAGAGACTAAAACCCTTTCTTACCCGTTGCTGCCACTGCCTGCTGCCACTGCCATCATTGGTGCCCAACGTGGCTCTGTGTTTCTTATTTAATAAGACTGTTACATCTACACCCAGTAGTGGAGGTTGGATGCACAACCACTGCCAGATCCTGACTGATGTCTGTTGTCACCACCTGGCTGCCAGAAGAAGCAGATGATTCCAATAGCTGCTGAGTGCTGCTAGCAGTTAAAGCCCAGACTGATACCCAGCCCCCACTCGCAGATGCATAAAGCCATAAGCTTCTGGCTTCTAAAACCAGCAGGATGTTGGCTTAGGGATTTTTCTGTAGTCTCACATTGTTCAGGACTTCAAAAACTGGCCACTGTCTTGCCACTTTGTATTTTTTTTTTAAGACATGGTTTCTCTGTACTTTGGAGCCTATCCTGGAACTCGCTCTGTGGACCAGGCTGGCCTCAAACTCACAGAAATCCACCTGTCTCTGCCTCCTGAGTGCTGCAATTAAAGGCTTGTGCTACCACCGCCTGGCACCACTTTGTGTTTTAGGGAGCCTCCTTCCATCTGGTGGGACTTCTATACCAAATGAAGCCAGGGGAGCTTTTACTCTACCTAATAAGACCCTGGAACATCTTTCCTGATGGCACTGGCCTAGCACATGGTACATTTCTTATGGAAATCCTGGACACACCCTGAGAGTCTTAAGTTTCTCATATCTGTCTATCTATCTATCTATCTATCTATCTATCTATCTACCATCTATCTATCATCTATCTCTATCATCTATGTATCTATGTATGCATCTATTTATGTATGTATTTATGTATTGTTGTGGAATAGAATATTTCTTTAACTATGTAAAGATGTGTTATATTTGTTTATGTTATGGAATATTACTTTAATTATGTAAAGGTATGTTGCATTTGTTTAACTATGTAAAGATGTGTTGCTTTGTCTGCCTAAGGCACCTGATTGGTCTAATAAAAAAGCAGAAGAGTCAATAGCTAGGAGTAGAGGGGTAGGTGAGGCTGATGGGCAGAGAGAATACACAGGTAAAGGAATCTAGATGGGAAAGAGAATGAGAGAAGAGAGAATGGGGGAGAAAGAGAGGGAGATGCCAGGGACCAGCCAGCCAGGAAGCTGCCAGCAAGCCAGACACAGAAGAAGCAAAAAGTAGGACACACAGAGAGAAAGAAAGGCAAAAAGCCCTGAGGCAAAACATAAATGAAGAAAAACAGGTTAAAATACAAGAGCCAATGGGACAAGCATAAGGTAAGGCTGAGTATTCATAACTAATAATAAGTCTCCATGTCATGATTTGGGAGCTGATTGGTGACACAAAAGAAAGCCTGCTACTATCTATCTATCTATCTATCTATCTATCTATCTATCTATCTATCTATCTATCTAT
>CABHPQ010160079.1:29703-46976 GCA_902168405.1 Peromyscus aztecus
AGGAGGAGGAGGAGGAGGAGGAGGAGGAGGAGGAGGAGGAGGAGGAGAAGAAGAAGAAGAAGAAGAAGAAGAAGAAGAAGAAGAAGAAGAAGAAGAAGAAGAAGAAGAAGAAGGAGAAGAAGAAAGCTGTTCAATTTGTGTTGCCCATATACTCACTGGAGCATTGGAGTACAGTCAAAATCCCAGTGGCCAGCCCCTTAAAGGAAACTGAGTCCTTTCCTACCTCACCCCTGCTGGAAGCCATCACTTGTGGAGAGCTATACTTCAGCATCCTTATCACAATTTTCAAGAGTCCTCTCTGATGGCTTTCTGTCTAGGCTGTTACTTTTGGGGGAGACTGGGGTGGTAGGGGTAGTCACAGAAGCCTTCTGTGTCTCACTTTCTCAACTGTGAGTCTGCAGTCATTGATGCCACTGCAAAAATATCTTCCTTGCCCTTTTACGGTCAGTGGGTACATGAATCATGGGCTTCCACATGGTTTCTGGTGACAGCATGGACTGCGGACCTCAGCATGGTCTCCGGTGGCAGTATAGACCACAGACATCAATATGGCCCTCTGCTGCAGCGTGGGCCACAGACACCATCATAGCCCTTGGTGGCAGCACAGGCCGAGGACATCAACAGGGCCTCTGGGGCAACTTGGGCCATGAAGACCAATATGGTCCTCAGCAGCAGCCCAGCCCATGGACTTTAACATGGTTTCAGGAGACAACACAGACCATAGACATCCACATGGCCTTTGGTGGTAACTCGGGCTACAGACATCAACAAAATCCCCAGCTGCAGCAGAACCATGGGCCCCAACATGACCCTCTGTGGCAGCACGGACCATGGAAATAAACATGGTTTCAGGTGGCAGCACAGGCCACAGACATCCTCATAATCTTTAATTACTATGTTCTTATAGTGCTCTTACTGTTTTGATTTTTTACGGCCACTTAATTATTATGTCACATTTCTTAGTTTTGGCAGATTTATAAATTGAAAGTTGAGCTTAGTAAAGTGAGGGATTTCCTTTTTTTTTTAACTTTAGCTTGAGTTCATGCAACCATGACTCATCTGAGAGTTCTCTTCTCTCTGAGTCACTTAAAAATTCTCCTTTCAATGCACTCCCAACCAGGCAACAGTTCTGTGGAAGCTTAAAGCTGACCACACGTCCTTTGCTAAACTCCTGTTATTGTAAGGTGCACTCTATGTCCTTATCCCTTGATTCTGGGCTTGGTTTCATCAGTAGGACGCAGTAGACACAGAGTTCTCTGACTTCTGAAGCTATCCATAAGAATTCCTGCAGCTTCTGCCTAGGTATCATGTTCTTTCAGAGCTGAGGTGTCTTAAGACCTCCAAATCATAGGGGGAGCTCACATAGAAAAGCTCTGGTTAACAGACTAAGCTGAGCACCAGCCTGCAGCCAGCATCAAATTCTAGCCATTGAGAGGATGATGTCAGATATTTCAGCCTGGTTAATTGCAGATGGCCATCCCAATTCCCCACCCAGTCCCACATGGAACAAGACCTGTGGGATCATGGGAGATGATAAACTGTACTTAATGGTTTATTACTCAGTGGCTACCACATCAAGACTGCTTATCAGGTGTGCTAATTTTCTTCACATTGTCAAACCTTTGTCTCTTCTTGAGTCCCATTTTATGTGGCCCACCTCTTAAAACAATTCTTTTCCTAAATATGTAGGCCACAGTTTCATCTTCTCTTGCCTGAAATCTGAACAAATCTCCCAATTGGTGTCCTTCCTTCCAGCCTTGCAGCTCTATATTCTAGTCTTCATCCTGCCTGCAAATTGACCTTTGAAAATAGAGCTCAGATTCTACCACCATCTTGTTTAGCTATAATGCCTGTGGGTTGCGAACCAGCTCTTCTTTCTACAGATTCCCTTTTGACATGGCCCCTGTTGTCTCCTCTCATCTTATCTCCTACCACACCCCTTCCCATCTCTCCTTCTAGGGCTTTCTATTTACTCATTGAGCTCTTACTCTTGATCCACACATTAAAGCCTTCCCGTGGCATTCTCTCTCTGCCTGTATTTGTCACTTCTGATCATCTATCTGTAGTTGGTTCCTCTCTGCTCATACAATCATGTGGCACTTCAACACTGTACTTCCATTCTTTATGCAGTGGTTGGGTCGTTGCCTGTTCCCTTCACTAAAATACCATCTCCATGCGCCCATGGACCTTATCTATCTTGCTCACTATAATGGTTCTAACACTCTGGAAAACACTGGGCAAGCTGTGCCAAAAGAACTATTCTTTCCATCTCTGAATTCTTTTCTGTTCCCTTCCACTCAGAGATAAATAAAATGTGGTGTACATGGAAAACACAGTGAGCCACCAGGGTGGGAAGCTGGCTGGCAGAGAGCAGTCTTGTAGAAGAGCCAGCTTGCCTTTCTGTTTAGTGCCTGTATCACTCTCTCCTGCCCCTCCCATGAAGGCCAAGTTCAGGATCCAGAGCCTAGCTCTACCTGCTGTTTGGACTTAACTGGCATCACTTCTCTGTGCTTTCCTCACTCTAGCAAACTCATCTTCTCTAGATAACCAGCTTTCCTCCCCATTTCTGTGCACTTCACACTGTTCCCATAACTGGAAAGTCCGATCTTATTTTGGCCTTCAAGATCCACCCTGTGCCCTACTTCAACATGGTCACACCCTTTTATTTAACTCCAATTACAAGCTAGCCATGTTTAATCATGAGCCTTCAGGTGGCCCTCTCAGTAGTAGGTAGGGCAGGCACTACACCTGTCATTCATCTTAAGGGTGGGTGAAGAAACTCTGTCTCTAGCGGAGTGGAGAAAATTGGGGGAAGCTGCACCAGGGTAAGGAAAACTCTTGGAATTTCTCCCATGATCCTTCAGCAGAACAGCTCCACTTTATCTAGTATTGGATCTTGGCCTCTGGAAATCCCTTTCTTTGGGGATCTGAGAGCCATTCATGGACATCATGGTCATTTATGTCTTCAGCTAGATGGCTAGTTGTGTAATTGAGCAATGTTGTCTTCTATTTGCTGAGCATGCTGTGTGGGCAATGCCCATTTGTACCTTTTAATGATGGACTCACCTTTGGTTCACATTGTTAAAGGAAGCACGGACTGAGACCTTCTAGAGGTCCAGCAGTCACATCTGTTCACCTGCAGAATCCCACATGCCCTGCCTTATTGATTTTGTGTTCTCAGGCAGTAGCATGGTAGATTGGAAACCCACACACTGCCTACTGCCCACTGCCCACCGCATTTTAAAAGCTGTTCATATTTCATTATTTTTCAGGGTGCTGGGGTTGAATCCAAGGCTTGAAGTATGCTAGGCAAGTGCTGTACCACTAAGCTATATCCTGTCCTGACATTTCATTTAAGCAAAAGGCTCTGCTATTAACATATTGAAACTCCAGCTGTGCAGTCCATGGTCTTCTGTACTTTAGCAAATTGCTGAACTAGCATTATGCAATATGTATATGTAATGTGTCTTGGAGAGAATCTGAGGCTCACAGTGTAATTATTGCTTTTTGAAGTTCTAGGAGCATGGGATTCATCACCTTGCTCCATAAATACAAACCTGATGACAGCTATTTCACTAGAAATATGGATCTGCTGAATTAAGCTCAACTGCTTCGGATAAAAAGAATGTTCTTGGTGCCTCTTGTGTGTGTGTGTGTGTGTGTGTGTGTGTGTGTGTGTGTGCGCGTAGGCCACAGGTTGATGTTTAATGCTGTTCTCAATTGCTCTCCACCTTATGTATTTATTTGCTTATTTATTTATTTATTTATTTATTTATTTATTTATTTATTTATTTATTCATTCATTCATCTATTTATTTATTTATTTATTTATTTATTTATTTATTTATTTATTTATTTATTAGTACAAAGTCTGAATCTAAAGCTTGCTGATTCAGCCAATGAGCCTTCTTGGGATCCTCCTTTGTCTTCCTCTCTAGCACTCGTTTCCAGGTATCTGGCTTTTTTTCTGGGGATCAATCAGGTCACCACAAAGTCCTCACATGCAGTCGCAGCAAGCACTTTACCAACCGAGTCACTTTCCCATTTATTTATTTATTTATTTATTTATTTATTTATTTATTTATTTTTGCCTCCCAGCTTAAGTCTCTTGTATCAGTACGTTTGAAGGGAAAAGTTCTTTTTGTTTGTTTTGTTTTTTGAGACAGGGTTTCTCTGTGTAGCCTTGGCTGTCCTGGAACTTGCTCCGCTCCATAGACCAGCATAGACGCTAACTCAGAGATCCACCTGGTTCTGCCTCCTGAGTGCTAGAATTAGAGGTGAGCACCACGACCGCCAGGCTTGGGGAAGGGAATCTGAAAGCAGATTCATTAAGCATGTATGAACTGAGTAATTAGGATTTCCAATCCCTTGTTAAAATGCCCTGGTGACTTCAAGAAGAGAATTTTCCTGCCATCCACAGAGAGGTCCGATGGACTCTATAGATAGCTGCTGGGGATGTCTTTCTGTATGCTGTGAACGTGTTGCTCTGATTGATTGATAAATAAAATGCTGATTGGCCAGTAGCCAGGCAGAAAGTATGGTATAGGCAGGATAAGGAGAGAGGAAAATTCTGGGAGGAGGAAGGCTGAGTCAGGAGATGCTGCCAGCCAGCGCTGCCATGAGAAGCAAAATGTAAGGATACCTGTAAGCCATGAGCCACATGGCAACTTATAGATTAATAGAAATGGGTTAATTTAAGATACAAGAACTAGATAGCAAAAAGCCTGAGCCATTAGGCCAAACAGTTTAAATAATATAAGTGTCTGTGTGTTTATTTGGGTCTGAGTAGCTGAGGGCTTGGGTGGGACTGGAGATAACTCCAGCTACAGATAGTATTTTAGGTCAATGTATTCAGCTCAGTTGTTCAGTCAAAATTTATTGAGTGCTTATCTTATGCTCAGCAGAGTTTCATATGAGGTGTGCCGAGCCACTGATGGCACAGTTGTGGTCTCCACTCTCCAGAGCTTGCATTCCTGGGGGGCTCAAGGGAGAGATGGGTCTCTGAGGCATGGTAAGCCTCTTTTGCACTCAGGGCCCATGCACTTGTTCCCTCTGCTTAGAAAGCCCTCCTTCCTGGTCTTTGAACGGATCATTCCTTCCTCTTCATTCAGGTCACCTTATCATAAACATCTCCCCAGACCACTGGCTCCTTCCATCAATGATTTTTATGAATCTCTTAGTTGTTTGTTTCCTAGAACCAGGATGCAAAGGATGAGACTTTGCCTTTCTTAGATGCTGCCAACATCCCCAGTACCTGGAGTAGAGCTGGGCTCAATAAACACCAAATAAGTGAGTGAATCCAATATGTGTTCAGAATGTCATTTCCCTCTAGTGCGCCAACATGATCTGCATTAAACTTTAGACAGAATTTCAAAATGTGAATCAAGTTAAAATGAGGTCCCCTAACTGAGGCAGTAGCAGGGTACTGCACATCCTGTTAGGACAGCATCCTTTCCTGCTCCACAGTGAGCAAGAAAGCTGGCTCGCTAGCTTCTGAAGAACAAGGATCCTATCTGTCCTATATACTGTTGGGTCTCAGAATCTTCAAACCTGGCATGCAATATGTATCTAAAATTATCTGGATAAATATGTTGTGATTGGTTTGAATAAGAATGGCCCCCAATATTTGAATTCTTAGTCATCAGAGAGTGGAATTGTTTGAAAGGATTAGAAGGATTAGGAGGTGTGGCCTTGTTGGAGGAAGTATGTCACTGGGGGTGGGCTTTGTGGTTTCACAAGCTCATGCCAGGCCCAGGTTCTCTCTCTCTGCCTGTGGATTAGAATGTAGCTCTCAGCTACAGCTACGGTGCCATGTGTGCCACCCTGTTCCCTGCCATGATGAGAATGGACTAAACCTCTGAAACTGTAGGCGATGCCCCAGTCAAATGCTTCCTTTTGTAAGAGTTGCCTTGGTCATGGTGTCTCTTTATAGCAATAGGACAGTGACTAAGACTTAAGTCTTTATTTGGTGATGAACAACAGACACCTGGCCTGTCATTGCTCCACAGTCACGAATGAGCCTGTGTCAAACGAGAGCAGAGGCGCAGGTGGGCCTTAGAGATTGAATGACTTCTTTCCCATTAGCACCACAAGAACAGACCGTAGGACCCGAAAGCCCAGCCCTTGCATTTGGATGAGCCAGTCGCCATGTCCCAGCTCTGGGTTTCAGCTGCCCCTTTTATAGTCCAAATGGACTAAGAGGTGAATGCGTGTGTGTGAATACGTATGGATGTGCACGGGGTGAACATTGCATCTAGAGTGTGTATATGTGAATGAATGTGGATGTGCACGTTGTGAGTCTGCAGCTAGAACAGGATGAGGGGAAGGCTGAGCACAAACACAAGAAAACAACAATGAACACATTTTCTGAGGTCTTATTTTGTTTCACAAGCTGGGGGGTTAATACTGATTTCACAAAGCTAGCATCTTTGGCTAGAGATGCACCTGGCAGCTTATCTCACTCTCTCCAGGATTCTTGTTTTACCCTTGCAGTAAAATTTAAATTAGCTTAACTTGTTTTGATGGTCTTCAGTCCACATGACAGATTTTACAAGCAGAATAGTGCTCACATTAGCAAAAAAAGAGTATGGATACAGAGAAAAGGGAGTGAAGACATCAGACGGTGTACAGTGCATGGGACTAGAATTCCAGGTTAAAGACAATAATGGATACCACCCACAGAGCCCTTGGAGTGTTCTAGGAAGTTTACATGTGGAACTTTACTGCTCAGAGTAATGCAGAGTGAGGATCCTTATCTTCAGAGTAATGATCCTTATCTTCATCTTAGCCCTGCTGAGGTCAGAGCCCTGAGCAAGTGCTGTGCTGTGCAACTGATGTAAGGTAGTGCCTTGGAACTGCTGTCAGGAAACAGATGGAGAGCAGGACCCTTGATGTTTGATTTACTAAGGTTTATGCATCCTTGAGTTTTTCTTAAGCTTTCGCCTCACGGAGGGGTTTCATTTGGAAAGGTGTCAGTTGCTTTGCTATTTAATGAACCTGAATAAATCTCTTTCTTGGAGACCTCAGGGACCCACATTTTCCCTGACACTTTGGTTCAGGAGCGGTCTGTGAGTCAGCACTTGGAAAACAGATATCAGCTACACTGAGTTCTCTGGCTGACTGGAGATCTTCACTGTCTATAGCTGGAGACACACCCTGGCTCACATGCTGGGCAGTTGTCCAAAGATCACATGGTGGAAAGTTTTAGACTAGTGACTCCAAACACATAGTTGGTCTTTGTTTTACAACAGGTTCTGGGTAACACAGTTTCCTTGTCTGTATGGAGCTGGAAAATTCCGCGTGCTCAGGAACTCAGAGGTACGTGAGTTCCAGCTCTCCCTTCAAGAGAAGGGTTACATCACTCACCAACTCCCAGTTTTGTTGGTATTTGTTCCTGGTGTTGTTGGAAGGCTGAGTTCTCAAATTCTGTTACCATGCTGTGGCTACTGAGCTCCTGCTCACGCATCTGATTTACTGAGTATCTATCTACTACTGTAAGCCGTCATCAAGCTAGGCATAAACAATAGGACTCATTTCTTACCCTCCTGGAATTCACATTCTAATAGGGTTATAAACTCAGGTCCAACATTTTTTACTACTGTATTGTTATACAAAATGATGGGGAGCATTATAGTCTAGATAATTTCCTTCCTTCCTTCTTCCTTCCTTCCTTCCTTCCTTCCTTCCTTCCTTCCTTCCTCCCTCCCTCCCTCCCTTCCTTCCTCCTTCCCTCCCTCTCTCTTTCTCTTCTCTCTCTCTGTCTTCCTCTCTCTCTCTCTTCTTTCGTGTGTGTGTGTGTGTGTGTGTGTGTGTGTGTGTGTATTGAACCTAGGGTGTCATGCATGTGAGGCAAGTACTCTATTGTTGAGCCCTAGACCCATATGTTAAAGGGCTGGCCACCAAACTGTGGCACCATTGAGAGATAGTGAAACTTTTAAGGTGTGAGGCTGCATGGAAGAAGTTAGGTCACCAGGGGCATGTCCTTCAAGGGGTTATTGGAACCCAGACCCTTTCTTCTTTCTTTGCGTCTAGCTGCTATGGATCAGATTTCCCTCAGGTACACACTTCTGTCATCATGATGCACTGTGCTTAAAGCAACCAGGTCATGTGACTGTGGATCAAAACCTTTGAAACTGTGAACCAAAATAAGGTGTTTGCCTCAGGGACTTTGTCATAACAATGAGGAGTTTAACAGAGGGAGGTGTTTATGAAAGCTCAGAGGTTCCTAACTTGGTGAAGAAGGGAAAGAAGGGTAGACAATGGTGAAAATGACATCTCACTTGAGACCTGAATTATGAGAAATAGTCTAGGGTTTTTTTTTTTTTTTTTTTTTTGTGTGTGTGTGTGTGTGTGTGTGTATGTGTGTGAAACCCATACTCCTCACAGGTTCTCAGTACAGGAAGGTTCTTAGTGTCCTGTCCCCATCCCAGACTCTCTTTTGCCCAGAGGAGACAATTGTTCTGATTTCTGCCCTTGTAGATTTTCTTGGTATACTCTACAGGCTCACATGATGGGCTCACACAGCCTGTACTGTTTCAGGTCTGTGATTTCACTCCACACAGTGTTTCTGAGATTTGTACACGTGGTCACATGCTGAGCATTATCCTGCTCTATGAATATGTCAAAGTTTGGACACTTGAGTTCTTTCCACATTTTGACTACTTTAAATAATTCTTTTCTATTCATTCTTTTCGTTTCATTTTTTCCCCTGTGGAATAAACGTGTAGGTATAGAATTGCTAGGTTCTAGGCAGTTTACATGTGGAATTGACAACAGGTATGCAATATGGCTGAACCATTTTATACTCCCTCCAGCCACGTGTGAAGGTTGCAGCTGCCCCACATCTTACCACTGGGCAATGTCCTTGCTTTCATTCTATGTCAGTGGTTCTCAACCTTCCCAGTGCTGTGACCTCTTAATCCAGTTCCTTATGTAGTGATGACCCCCAACCTAAAATTATTTCGTTGCTACTTCGTAACTATACTTTTGCTACTGTTATGAATTGTAGTGTAAATATCTGATATCCAATATGAGGGTGTGACCCACAGATTGAGAACTACCGCTCTATGCCATTCTGGTGGGCATACTATGGCTTCTTTTCCATTGTCCTAATGACTGATGTTCTTAAGCACATTTTCATGCCTTCACAGTCATTTCCATATCATTCTTGGTGATGTATACAAGTTCAAATCTTTACTCATCTTTGTATTGAGTTGGCTGGATTTTAAATTAAGTTTTAGGCATCCTTGGTATATTCCGAAATCTGATTTTTCTTTTATGGTGAGTATTTTCTATGTTGAGTCTGAGAGATATCTTTGCTTATCCTAGGGTTGGAAAGGAAAGATCTTTTCTTTTTAGCTTTTATATTTAAGGTCTATGATCCTCAAATGGCATTCTAACTTATGAGTTATTATTTAACAGGTGTATATGGTTGCTCCAGTATCATTTCTACAGAAGGCTTGCCTTACCCCTCTGAATTATATGCTGTTTATGACATAACCACTGAGGTTTTTAATACAGGAATAGTTGGGCCTCCTTTCTCTATTCCACTGTCATGATTATCTATTTTGTGTCAGTCGCACACACAGCTATGGCCACCATAGCTCCCCTCTAAGTCTAGGAATCTGATGGCAAAATCCTCCAACTATAAAGATCGACAATCTTTATAGTATCACACAGAGTATTTAAAGTCCTTTCCAGTCACTCATGTAGTTTAGAGTCATCGAGGGGTATTTATTTTATGAACGCCTACTGAGATTTGAGTTCCTATGGTATTGGATTTATCAATAGTAATAGGTAGGTATGACATCTCAGCCAGAGTCGGTTTTCAAATCGGAGCAGATGGAGTTTTCTCTGCTCTCTTAGGTCATCTTTAGCTTCTCTCAACATTATAGTTTTCATTGTGGAGGAGGGACTGGCACACTCTTCTTCATAAAGGGCTAGATGGCAACTGTTAAAACCTCATGGGCTCTTTTGTGTCCAACCTTTCTCGCTCTTTCTACCTTTACTGAGCTTTCACTAAAGATAAAATTCACTGTTAAGATTTCCCAAGCATCATGAACCTCTATTCTCAATTTAACTCTGTTTTAAAACTTAAAATAATTGGTTCATTTTACATCCCCTCCTTCCCTCTTCTCTTCCCACTCCCTTCTCCCTCCCCCCCTTCATTCCACCCCTCCTCTGAATTTGTTCATAAAGGGGCAGGCCTCCCATGTGCCTGCATCAGCAAAGCATAATATATCAAGCTGCCAAAAGACAAAGCACCTCCCCCTCTATCCAGGCTGGCTAGGCAATCCAGCATGAGGAATAGGATCCCAAGAGCCAGCCAAAGTACCAGGGACAGTCCCTGCTCCCATTCCCAGGAGTCCCACAAATAGACCAAGCGACACAATTGTCACATATATGCAGAGGTCATAGGACCTCATATGCACATGTATGACCTAGGGGTCAGTCCCATGCAGGCTCCCTGGTTGTTGGTTCAGTCTCTGTGCGATTCAAGAGCCAGGCTAGCTGTTTCTGTGGGTTTTGCTGGAATGTTCCTGACCCGCCCTGACTCCTACAATCCCTCCTCCCTCTCCTCAGCAGGACTCCCCAAGCTCAGCCCAATGTTTGACCATGGGTCTCTGGATCTGCCTCCATCAGTCACTGGATGAAGGCTCTCTGATGACAACCAGGGTAGTCACCAATCTGATCACAGGGAGTGGCCAGTTCAAGCTATGCATCCGCTGCTGCCAGGAGTCTTAGCTGGGGCCATCCTTGTAGACTCGTAGGAGTTTCCTTTGCATCAGGCTTCTATTTGACCCCATAAAGCCCCTCCATCAAGTCATCACTTCCCTTACTCCCCCCCTCCACCCAACCTCCAACCCAATCCCTTAAGCTCACCTGCCCCCATTACACTGGAGATCTCCTCTGTTTCCCTTTCCCAGGGAGATCCATACATCCCCCTCTTGGGCCATCCTTGTTACCTAGCCTCTCTGAATCTGTGAATAGTAGCCTCGTTATGTTTTACTTTACAGTTAATATCCACTTATGAATGAGTACATGTCATGTTTGTCTTTCTGGGTCTGGGTTACCTCACTCAGGATGATTTTTTTCTATTTCCATCCATTTACCTTCAAATTTCCTGATGTCATTGTTTCTAACAGCTGAGTAGTACTCCATTG
This sequence comes from Peromyscus aztecus, assembly GCA_902168405.1. Taxonomy (NCBI): domain Eukaryota; kingdom Metazoa; phylum Chordata; class Mammalia; order Rodentia; family Cricetidae; genus Peromyscus; species Peromyscus aztecus. Next base: position 40,866 of record CABHPQ010160079.1, read on the forward strand.
TGTAAATGTAACACATTTTCTTTAACCATTCATCTAAGTTGTTTCTTTCACCAATTGGAGTTCCTGGGAAGGAAAATTCTGAAGCCAGCCAAGATACATGTGTAATCAAGACCCCTTACAAGAGGGCTTCACTAAGGAGGAAAGGCTGCCTATTTTTCCTTTAAAGTCATTTGTGTAACAGGATTTGGGCTGCATCATTTTAAATATATTTCACAGCTTTAGTATATCTCATGGACAAAGTTAACATCTTTCAGTTGACTTTTTTTTTCATACAGTGTATTTTGATCATGTTTTTCTCTCCCTAGATTAACATCTTGATAGAGTGTTTTATCTCTTTCTTTTTTCTTTCAGATTAATTTGTTTTAGCATCACTAGAGGGGAAAAATCCCCTCCCTAGAGTGAGACTCTAACTTACTAGTAGGAAAGGAATTCAATAAACATTCTACCATGTGCATACCATGACTTGTATGTTTCAGTCATGGGAACAGGACATTTAATTCACAGTTGCTATGAACACCCTGTACAGATTTTCTGTGTAGCTCAAGTGGGGACACAGGATGACATGTTCTCCATAGTCCCTCTCCATTCATCACTCTCCCCACCATAAATCTTTTTTTTGTTTATATTTTGTCAAAATTTTCAAAGAAAAAAAATTCCCTAGAAAAAGATCTCAAAACTTTTTGGTAGGCGAGAGATATCTCTGGATAATTTAAGCCATCACTTTATAATGCTGGTGTTCATATATCTTTCCTTTATTCTGTCAGGATTTCACATGTCCAGGTTTCTCTGTTTAAGCCAGTGCTAGGGACTGAACCTTATGCATACTATACAAATGCTCCATTACTGAACCTACTCCTCGAGCTTTGTTTTATGGGCTCCTTGGGATGAGACTGGTGTGGTACAGGCTACTCTTAGAGATGGCATTTCTGGAGGACCTCAAGAGAGACACGCACGGAGGGCCCCAGGAAGGAGAAACAGTTAAGATCTCCTCAGTAAACTGGGGCATAATAGTGAGGGAGTGGGGGAGGGGAACATGAGGGATTGAGATGGACAAGTTGTGGGAGGGATGGAGAGGGAGAGCGCTGAAAGAGGCGTCTTGATAGGCGAAGCCATTATGAGTTAGGGAGAAGCTTGGCGCTAGGGAAATTCCCAGAAATCCACAAGGATGACCCCAGCTAAGACTCTTAACAACAGTGGAGAGGGTGCCTGAACTAGTCTTCCTCTGTAATCAGATTAGTGACTACCCTAGTTGTCATCATAGAACTTACATCCAGTAACTGATGGAAGCAGATGTGTGTGATCCACAGCCAAGCCTTGGCCTGTGCTCCTGGAGATCAATTGAAGAGAGGGAGGAGGGATCATCTGAGCAATGGGCAGGGGGTCAAGATCATGATGGGGAAACCCACAGAGACAGCTGACCTGAGCTAGTTGGAGCTCATGGACTCTGGACCGACAGTTGGGGAACCTGCATGGAACTGAACTAGGCCCTCTGAATGTGGGTAACAGTTGTGTGGCTTGATCTGTTTGTGGGGCCCCTGGCAGAGGGACCAGAACTTACCCCAGGTGCATGAACTGGCTTTTTGGAGCCCATTCCCTATCCTATGGTGAGACACCTTGCTCAGCCTTGATGTGGTCGGGGTGTGTGTGTGTGTGTGTGCGCGCGCTAGGCCCTGCCTCAGCTTGGTATGCCAGCCTGTGTTGGCTACTCAAGGGAGGCCTTACCCCCTCTGAGGAGTGGATGGGAGGTGGGATAGGGAGGATGAGGGGGTGGGAGAAGCGGAGGGAGGGGGAACTGGGGTTGGTATGTAAAATGAAAAAAATTAAATAAAAAAAACCCAGTAAAACAAAAAATAAGTTAAAATTTTAAAAATATAAAAATAAAGATGCTCTGAGAAATATTTCCCTTTGAGATGAAAACAGAACCAAACCAAAAACATACATGGCTTTTCTATTGTTCCTAGGGTTATCGTGACTTGGCTATGTGCTGGCTTGTGATAACTTCATTTTATCCCTGTAGTAGGTGAGCTGTTAGGCTTCTGCAGCCATTTTTATACCATGCTCTGTACCTGTGTAGTTCTTCCTGAAGACCTGTGTAGCTCCCCCTCCTTCACCTCCAGCATACTTCTCTGTATGCTTCTTTATGAATTTAGCCTGTTAACATCCCCTGATGGGATATCTTATGGGATAGGCCTTGTTAGCTTAAATCTGGAAATACTTTGACAAAAGCAACTGAAGTAGAAAGGATTTATTTGGTTCATAATTCCAGGTTACAGCTCATCCTTACAGGGAAAGTCAAGGTGACAGTTGGAGCAGCTAGTCACATCACATCCACAAGTCAAGCGCACAGAGCAATGAATGAGCTCATCCATACTAGCACTTAGCAAGCTCTCTCCTTTTCTTTCTGTCCAGAGCCCAGCCCATGAAATGGTGTTACACACTTTCAAGGTGGGTCTTCCCATTTCAATTAACCAGATTAAGAAAATCCCTCACCTCCATGCCTACAGACCACTGTAATCTAGACAGTACCTCATGGCAAATCCCTTCCTAGGTGACTTTAAATTGTGTCCAGTTGACCGTTAAAACTGATTATCACAGTCCTTAAACCTGAGGTGAGCTTCTCACCTTGTAGAAGCTCAGTGCTGTCTTGGGTTCCACTTCCCAGGGTTCGTTCTGGTTTTGAAACTGGATGGGCCGAAAACAGAGGTGAATGTGGAACACACACCATATACTTCTTTTCTTCTCAAGATCACAGTTCTTTGTGGCTTGCTATTTAGTGACCATAGTATTTGCTTCATATATGTTGTCTAGTTTTTAGTGACAAGGTAACAGGGAAAGTAAGATGTTTCCTCATTACCGTATGATGGATAAAACCCGAAGTCCCAGGATCTTTTCATCTGTTTCCTCAGAGCCCAGAGTACTGCCCAGACCCAGGTTAGCTGAATGAACAGTCAATCAGTTTGATATACAGACTGACCAAGGGAACAAGGCAGAAGGAAATACACCCCGAGTCTCTTAGTGTGGGGTTTAACTATGCTGTATTTCATGGTTTTCATTTTCTTCTCTTGTGGTTTTGAGTGAAGGCTCAAAGTTCATCGTGAATGGCCTTTTCTCCCCTCTGTTATGAAACTGATACCCACACTTGGAACGAAACCACACCTAACCTTTTGGGATTCACTTTGAGGGACTGTGGGGAAGCACAGGGAAATGTCTAGGAGTTTTCAGTATGATTATCTTGGTTTCTTTCTTTTTTTTAATGAAAAATTATTACTATTACTATTACCATTATTATTATTATTTTCATCATCATTATTATTATTTGTATGTGTGTGTGTACGCCATGGCACAGGTGTGGAAGTTAGAGGACAACTTTTTGGAGTTAGCTATCTTTTTACACCTTTTGGTGAGTAGCAGGGACTAAACCAAGGTGCCAAGGCTTAGGAAGCAAGTGCCTATCCACTAAGCCACCTCATCGGCTCTCAGTTTCCCTTCTCATTTAACAAAGCCACAGAATGCTTGGAGGAGCTGCTTGATGAAATCAGCGACTACTTTTCTTTTTTAATTGTTTTTAAAAGAAATTTTGTTTTTATTTCCTATTTTATGTGCATGAGTGTTTTGCCTGCATGCTCATCTGGACACCACAGGTATGCTTGGTGCCTGTGGAGGCCAGAAGAGGGCTTCAGAATCCCTGGAACTGGAATTATGGAGGGTTATGAGCTACCACGTGGATGCTGGGAGTTGACCTTGGGTCTTCTGGAAGAGCAGCCAGTGGTCGGAACTGCGGAGTCATTTCTCCAGCCCCCTTTCCTGTTTTCTTGAATGACCCTAACTTTGAGCAGCCTGGTCCTCCTGTGGCAACTGTCTGTTTTCTTTCCTTCTTTCTAGCTGAGGATGGCTTACTGACTTGTGTTTGAACCTGGAAATGACCGCATAGGGTGTGGGAGTCACAAGAGTTTATCATGGGCAGAAATGTGAACCCCAGAAGCTGAATTCAGCTGCTTAGGAATTAGCAGCATCGCTCAGTTTTTTTTTTTTTTAACAAGCTTTCTTAGTCTCAGTTTATAGACATCTGTGGTAGTTATAATACCTACCTTTAGGTAAGGTTGAAGGAATTAGCACAGTTGAAGCACCTCATGCTGTACCTGCCTATGGTGTCTGCCTCAGAACCCACTGTGATGGGGTCAAATGGCCAGTGACTGATGCTATGAGCCTGAATCACTCCCTTCCTTGAAGTTGGTTTCCTTCGGGTGCATTGTCACAGCATGAGAGAGATAACCCAAGAACGCTGAGTCTCAGAAGTTTGTCTTAGTGAGTTATTGAATGTGGGGGTGAAGGGACCTGTCTAAGACCTCAGGCTCTGTCTTGGCACACTTGGTGGGAATTATAGATGTCTCCAAAATACATCTGGACAGTGGAACAAAGTGTGATTATCCTGGAAGAAGGGCAAGTCCCAAAGCCCTTCGACCACACTCCCCTGCTTCTGTCTGCAACAGATCCATACGTACTTCTAGGGGTTTATTCTTAGCACGTAGCCTCTACCGTGGGGTTCCTCTGACCTTTTAGCACATGGAACATATTCCTCCTGGAAAAGCATCAAAGGGTTGGGGACACGGTGTCATGGCTATTCAGACTTGCTCAGTCCCTGTATTTTTATGACTCTTTCAGCTTCCTCTTTGAACACTGTCATCTGGGTCCCAACCCCTGCCCACCACAAACCTCTTGGGAAGAGGGACATAGCTTACTGTTTTCCTTGGATGTTAGATCACGTTTCCTTATGCAAAGGCAAAAACTAAGAGAGCTCCCTGACACACAAGAAATAAAGCCTAGTTGTGTATATTTTTGAAAAAAAATCGTGTGATGAGAATGATGCTGGATCTCCCTGCAGCAGCTGTAAGAGAAACACTTCCCATCTGAGAGCATGGAGCGGAGCATGTCAGCAGACCCAGAGGTATGGCCTGTCTGCTTTGGCCCAGCGACAGCTGGTAGCTAGCCAGTGTTTTTGCCTTCTTGGTCTTTGACTTCCAAAGGTCCAGAAATTAGAGTGAGTCACACTTATTAGCTGATGATTGTATTGTGAAATCACAAGTCCAGTTGTGATTTAGACTGAGCAGTGTGCAGAGAGGCATCTAGGAGACAGACCCTGAGTCACTTTGTGGTAAAGTCCCCTTCCTTTGTTTTAAATCTCCAAAGCCTTTTTCTTTCCTTTATATCCTTTGTCATAACCACTTAGCAATTATTTAGTAATTCCTTTACTGTACTCTCCACTTCAACCCAAGAGTACAAACATTTGGTGAATCCAATAGCTTTATCATTTCACACAGGGCCTTTGGCAGAGCCTGACATGCCACGGTGGCCTTATAGCTTCATAATGTTTGTAGTTTAGTACGTCTTTTATAGGTGTAGAAGAGAAGAAATGAAGACTACAGAATATCAAGGTCATTTTTGGATAGAGTGACAGCTGGTATTTACTGAACATGGACCAAGGACCTTGACAGGATCATCATCAGTCACTGTCATGTGTGCTGTCTCATTTTGACCCTTTGAGGGCATCATGGGGCATCCACCCTAATCTTGCTGTGTTGTAGATGGAGAAAATAAGGCTCACACAGACTAGTTCATCTGTCTGAGGTCTCGGAGCTGGAACATGGCAGAGGAGAGATCACACACCTATCCACCCACCTCGTAATACTGCTCTTTCCCTCCAGTTCAGTGCCTTGAGCACTCAGCTTGGATGAATTAGCTGGGAGTTTTGAAAAATATTTTCCCTGTGTTCAGCCTTAGAGATTGTGGTGGTTTGAATGAGGATGACTGCTGTGGATATTACTCTGTATGCTGTGAAAATGTGTTGCTATGATTGATTGATAAATAAAATGCTGATTGGCCAGTAGCCAGGCAGGAAGTATAGGTGGGACTAGCAGAGAGGAGAATTCTGGGAACAGGAAAGCTGAGTCAGGAGACACTGCCAGCCTCCGCCACCATGAGAAGCAAGGTGTAAGAGTCCGGTAAGCCACAAGCCATGTGGCAACTTACAGATTAATAGAAATGGGTTAATTTAAGATATAAGAACTAGATAGCAAGAAACCTGAGCCATTAGGCCAAACAGTTTAAGTAATA
>CABHPQ010160080.1:9207-45871 GCA_902168405.1 Peromyscus aztecus
ATCTCTAGGGGTATCTGTGGGGGGTCAGTGTAGTATATCTCTAGGGGTATCTGTGGGGGTGTTTTTAGATCATAACATCTCTGTCCTGAGTGGGTTAACCTGTGATAAACTCAAGATGTGACTAAAGTGTCGAGAGGGGTGAGAGCTGTGGAAGGTGGGACCCGGTTGGGGGAAATCAGTGCTTGGGTGGGGTGTCCTGGGGCTCTGCCTTGCCCTGGTCCTTCGTGTTACTGCCCTCCTCTGCTCCCTGTCTGCTGTGCTGTGAACTCTTCCACCACATCTTCCCCTCTGTGATGGGGTGAAACCAGGGGCTGGAATTAATGCTTTCTTCTTCAAGTTATTCCTATGAGTGTTGTTTTTCCACAGCTACAGACTAACCTGCTGCTGAGAAGAGGATTTAGTAGACTGAGCAAAAGTAACTTCAGTTAATAAAAATGACAAATTAACAAGCAGTTTCCGGTCATCTGCTGTATCATATAAAATGTCTCTGTTAGGTACTGATTAACTTACATGTGTAGGCATGTGCTTCTAATAATTTATAATAGAGACCATCCCTTGTGCGTGTGTAGAAAAATTCTGGAAAGATACAGAAAAATGGCTAAACATTAATCTCTAGAAGTGAATGGTTACAATTTCTAGGAATGAAAAACTTACTTTTCATTTTTTCTGCTTCTTTTTGATTTTTTTTCTATGTGTAGAAGCTAGAATTATAAGAAGCTAGTTTAAGGGGTCGGGTTGGAGCTCAGTGGGCAGAGTGCTTACCGAGTACGCATAAGGTCCTTGCCTGATCCCCAGCATAATGAAGGGGGGGAGGATGAGGGGAGAGGGAGGGAAGGGGGAAGGGAGGAAAGGAGGGAGGAAGGGAGGGGGGAGGGAGGGAGGGAGGGTTCCGAAGTGGGTTTAATAGAAAGAAGAAAGTAGGCAACAAGACCGCTCAGGTGGAAGAAGTGGGACTGTTGAGTCTTCTCACTAAAGTGGGCTGATGAGATCTGGCTGAGGCTTATTTTGGGTTGAAGGACGCGTCAACTTATCTCATGATGAAGAGAGCCACATAGTGGGGGGAAGGGCGTGAGTAAAGCTAATAGGACCACCTTGAAGTTTTAGGTAGATGAAAGCTTATTTTAGTTAACTAAAACTTCAGAATGAATGTTAGCTCCTGTTTTTGTGTGTGCCCAAGTTGTGCGGCAGTCTGGAATAGTAATCAAAGAGAATCAAGTTCTTCTCTACTAGTTTGGGTTGGGCCAGTGTGTTACAGACATTCTGTGGGGTTTTGCTGTCCTAAATCACTAGTAATCATAGGATTTTGGAACTAATCATGGTTATACATGCTTATATTCCATGCAGTAGGAAGCTGAGGCAGGAGGATTATGAGTTCAAGACCATGGGCTGCATAGCAAGGCTCTCTCTCTCTCTCTTTCTCTCTCTCTCTCTTTCTTTCTCTCTCTCTCTCTGTCTCCCCCTCCCTCCCTCCTTCTCTCCCTCCATCCCCTCTCTAAAAAGGAAAGAATTTTTGGCAGAGAAGTCCTAATTACCATGAAAAAAATGACTCTTTTCTGGTTTTTCATGTTTTCCATTCAAATTGGCACTTTGATCAAAGTAGTGATTCTTACACTAAATAAGAAATTTTTCTTAGTAGCTTAGAGTTTGTAAGTATATGAACTGTCAAAGATCTCAAAGTGGCACTGGGCTTGCAATCTGTGTGTTCGATACAGAAAAGACCAACAGAGGTCCTATCTCACCCATAGCCAATAGGCTAAAGGCAACTGAGCCATTCCCTTCCTTAACAAGCCATACTGTACGTTGGTGTCCTTGTAAGATAGTATCCCAAAAGCAACTAGAACTTGAGTTTATAAATTTATAATTTTCAAAGCCAATCAGGATGTATATAGCTACTGAATTAAATTTATCATGCAGATCTTTGGCAGCAGTTAACTCTGCAGCTCACACATGATTGAGCCTGTATGATAATGAGTATTCAGAGACAGGTAATGCCTGGAGGGCACTCACCAACCTAAGACAGAGCACCTGTGTGGCCTGGGCAGATGTCTCCATGATGGGTAAGGTGACCTGCTGACGTCCCACGCAACCCAAGTCAGAAGCTCATTTTTTAATAAAAGGGGGACCTGTAGGGCCCTGGCCCCCGTTTTGGGTAACTGTTGCCTTGCTTGTGGACCTTGACCTTGATATTCTCCCTATGCTAATTCTCTGCCAGGTTCCACCCTCCTGAATGCTTAAGGGAAGTTCCTTGCCTGGTACCCTGAATAATGGGCGTTAACAGATTAGAAGCAAGATTGTAAAACATCAGTAGCGAACTTCTGCCCTCCGGGGTCCTCCCATTGTGCCGTAAGCCTGTATTTAAGACCTCCTCCCCCCTTAAATAAATGACATTCAGCATTTAAAATTAAAATATATATTATATATATAATTGAATGAATACTGTGAATGTAATCTATGAATACCACAAATGTGACTAATATCATGAGTGTAATTAATGAATATCATGAGTGTAATTTAAAAAATAAATAAATAAAGTCAAAAAAAAGAGAACCTATTAATTCACTTAGGTCTTTAAGAAAAATGTCTTTGTTTATCTTTGTTTAAAAAAGTCACCTAAAACTTGCACATAAATCTTAACACTTCCTTCTAAGCACTATGTTAACTGTATTGTATGTTTTTATGATCATTATAAACATTCCTTCAAATTCCTTACTTTAAAAAAAAAAGTATATGAACTGTCTACATGACATACTATTACTAGGTACTTAGGTATCATTATATTTTATATAATTATATATTCATAATTTCTTTCTCTTATTGTTGTAAAGTTAGGTATAGACTCTTTCCTTGTGCTCTGGATCTAGTAGAAAAGCATACTTTTGCCTTTTCCCTTTACCTGGACTACTTTACAATACACTCCATTTAAAAGAACATAGTGGCTGCCCACAAGTCCATTGTCATGCTTAGTACCATAGAGACAAATCAGCACCTCATTAGAAAGCAGCTCCCCTCAAAGGAACGAATCCTAGGCTTATCTTTTTTTTTTTTGGCCTTTGCTGAGAAAATTCTCTTAAGACTAGTGGATATTCTTATTTTTATTGAAAATCAGTTTTGTTTCAGACAATATATTCTGGTCACAATTTCTCTTCCCCCAGCTCCTCCTAGATCTTTCCTACCTCCCCACCCATCCAACTCCGCACCTTCTTTCTCTCTCCAGAAAAGAAACAGGCAAAGAACAAACAATAATAATAATGATAATAACAACAAAGAAAAAAAAAAGAAGCACAGACACAACACAAAAACAAAACCCATAAAAACACAAAATCGGAAGCCGTAATATACAAGCAAAGGACCAGTAAGATAAAAAAAAAATTCCCAAACCAAGCAATATGAACAACAACAACAACAACAAAAATCTCCAAAAACACCCTTGAGTTGGTTCTGTGTTGATCATGTACCGCTGGCCATGAGGCCTTCCATTAAGTGTGATTTATATACCCAGTGAGCCTCTCCATTGGAGGAAAGTCATTTTCCTTTGGAAGTGGTTGTCAGTTGGACATAGCTTCTGGGTTAGGGGTGGGACCGCATGTCCACTCCTCATTTCGGTGCTGGGACCCCATCTGACTTAGACCCGGGCAAACCCTGTGAGTTCATCTGTATGTCAGTCCTGTAGAGTCTGGAAGACACTGTTTCTTTGGTGCCCTCCTCTGGCTCTTACAATCTTCCCTCCTCCTCTGCTGCACAGTTCCCTGAGCCCTGAGGGGATGTATCCCACTCTGCGCACATTGTCTAGTGGTGGCTCTCTGTATCGATTTCGGCTGAGTGAGGACCTTTGGGTCTAGCAGAATGTCAGTCGGAGTCATTTTATTGCTACATTCCTTTAGCAGAAAAGAGTATTTGGTTTTCCCCTGGGTCCATGGCCTATTTAGTCTCAGATTCTAGGCCACCTAAGTGATGTTGGGAATGGGTTCCATCTCAAGGAGTGGGCCTTAAATCCAAAGAGATAGTAACTGGTTATTCCCACATTTGTGCCACAGTTGCCCAAGCATATCACGGAGACAGGTCACCATTGTAGATCACAGGGTTTGCAACTGGATTGCTGCTTATGTTTCTCCCCTAGAAGCATGCAGAGAACCTTCCAGTACCATGAACACTAGTTAGGAGGGGTGGAGGCGCTGGTGAGGCACCAGCTTGACTTCTCTGTGTTCGATGAACATATTTAAGAAATATGGAGCCGGGCATTGGTGGCGCACGCCTTTAATCCCAGCACTCGGGAGGCAGAGCCAGGTGGATCTCTGTGAGTTCGAGGCCAGCCTGGGCTACCAAGTGAGTTCCCAGAAAGGCGCAAAGCTACACAGAGAAACCCTGTCTCGCAAAACAAACAAACAAAAAAACCAAAACAAACAAACAAAAAAAAGAAATATGTAAATGTTATCTTCAGCCTCACAGTCAGTTTGTGGAGAGCAACTAACGGTCTCGGCAATAGCCGAGTTGTTTGGGGTTTCCATGGGACCGCTTTGACCAACAATTCAACTAGATGTAACCCATTCCCAGCACTGGAGCTTTCACTGGATGGCAAATGATGTCTAGTTGGGGCTTTGTTTCCTCCATTGTTTGGTGACTCCACTTAAACTCATTCACATATGTATATGCTTTTTTGAAGCTTCTTCTGTAGTAGGCTTTCACATGACCCCTCAAATAGCCCTTAGTGTTAGTTGCCCCTCTCCATATTCCCTCTCTTGCCCTCCTCTTCCCTCCCCTTCTCTGTTTAATCCTGTTCCAGTTTCTCCATAACTCTGTATTCTATTTCTCCTTCCTTGGGAGACCTTCCCCCAGTCTCTTACTCTATTCCTAGCCTCTGTGATGATATAGATCGTAGCGTGCCTATTGAAGCTAGCGAGTATTCTTATTCGTTCCCTTGCTAATATAATTTACAACCCAATCAAACCACTCTCCCATGAGCCTACATGTTTAGCTAGTGATTCTGTAATCTGTATTTAGCAGATTAGTTTTCTTTTATCCAGAGACTTGGTCTATAGTGTATGAGTGTGTATGCATGTGTAGTGCATGTGCATGTGTGTGTAGGGAGGTTTTGGCCTATCATGTATGAGTGTATGTGTGTATACAGCATGAGCATGCGTGTGTAGAACATTTGTATATGTGTATAGAGTATGTGCATGTGTGTATAAAGCATGTGTGTGTAGGGCATGTATATGTGTGTGTAGGGTATGTGTATATGTGTGTAGGGCATGTGTATGTGTGTATAAGGCATGTGTATGTGTGTGTAGGACATGTGTATGTGTGTATAAGGCATGTGTATGTGTGTGTAGGGCATGTGTATGTGTGTGTACGGCATGCATATGTGTGTGTGTAGAGCATGTATCTGTGAAGTTCACTGAATGTGCACATTAGACATGCTTTAAAACAGAAAGTGTAATGTCACTAGGAACACTGGCATTAGAGCTGTCAATTTCTTCATCTAATTTTGCTTCATTGTATTTTTTTGTTTTGATTTTCTTTCTCTGGTCTCCAGGCTAGGCAATGATGACACACACTTTGAGGTGAGCATGGCCAAGGACGGATGTGAAGTGCATCGCTTCGATCCAAGCGTCAAATCAGCCCATGTTCTGGAGAGCCGGCGCCTCTGGCATCACCGCTTGGCCATTGACTGGCGGGATCCACATCCAGCTGTGGCTGCTCAAAAACTACACAGCAACACTAGAAAACTGGGAAGCATTTTGAATGAATTTGGGCATCACAAGGTGAGACTTCTCGTTTGAATTCACAATTAAACAAAGTAAGCAAACCCATCAATTAAGAAAATGAACACTGAAGCTAACAGTGTTGGGAAACTGAAGGCTTGCTTTTTCAATCTTGCTGGTCACTATATGGCTTTTTTTTTTATAGAGTTGACTTGTAGACATGATGTTTGGTAATGCTAGAGCTGTTTACACCGAATTGTGGGTTTTAGTTGCTCCTAAGGAATGCTAAGAATGGCCAAGATGAGACAAGAGACTAAGAAGCTACTTCTGACAGGGACTTCAGCACACTATTCCTGTTTGGGAGTTTATCTAAAATTTCCAGAAAGCTAAACTCCTTATTTCAATCTTGAATGTACAAAACTAATCCTTCCTATGTTTGTTTGGCAAGACTGATTTTACATATTATTTCTCATGTTGCTGTTTTGAGACTTTGGCTCTTAAAGTACAGGAAATACATGTAGCTCTGAGTAAAATCTACTTTGTAAAATGAATGGACATCATGTACATTGCAACTTATATAATTATGTCAAAGGATGTAAAACATGTGCAAATACTCCATTGTGAAGGAACAGCATACAGGAACTCAATCTTTGAACAATGTTCCTTGAACCCAAGTTTTAGCATCGGATACCCTAGCTAATGCATTTTCTAAGCAGATGCTAAAGGGGTGGTTCTGGGTGCAATGGCCTTTTTTGGTCTCCCTCTCTCCTTGAGTGAGTCTGACCTGTCCTAGCCTATGGTTCCCAACCTGAGGTTCCATGTAATTCAAAACATGTCAGAATAGGACTCCAGCTGTGAGACAAGGTGTGGGGGGCTTTAAGCTTGAACTGGCTTCTTAATCTTTAATAAAGGACTTTCCCTCTGCATCATTCCCTTTCCTCTCCTCCCCTTCTCCCCCTCCTCTTTGTAAAAAAAAAATCCCTGTCTTAGGGTTTCAATTGCTGTGATGAAACACAATGACCAAAAACAAGTTGGGAAGGAAAGGGTTTATTTCCCCTTACAGCTTGTAGTTCATCATTCAGGGAAGTCAGGGTAGGAACTCAAGGCAGGAGCCTGTGTGGGAGTCTGTCAGAGTCCAGCTCTAACCTGTTGAAGGGTTCTTGTGGGGAGGAGAGGGGAATGAGGAAGTATTAGATAGAAATATAGGCAGAGAAAAGACAGAGACACAGGATAGCTTCGGGAGGGCCCTGGGTCAATACCCAGCCTCTTTGAGATTTATTCTAATTGGTTTTTTATACACTGCCAAGGGGAGAGGCAGAAGACCTCCCCCTTTCAAGACCAAAGCACAACATACAGCCAAGTGTAGACCCTTCAAAACACCTGGTACCCATACCCCTGGCCAAATCTTCCCATTATGCAGCCCTGCTGAGCAAAGCAAGCTCTGATTCTCTGACCTTGAGTAAGGTCTGACTAGGGAGCCTCTGTGGGCCCCCACAAGCCTGGAGGTAGGAGTCATTGAAGCCATGGAGGGATACTGCTTACTGGCTTGCTCCCTAGGACTCGCTCAGTCTCCTTTCTTATAGAACCCAGGACCACCAGCCCAGTAGTGTCATTACCCACAGTGGGCAATCTGTCAGTCAAGAAAATGTACCACAGGCTTGCCTACAGGCCTTTGTGGTGGGGACATTTTCTCAGTTGTGGTTTCCTCTTCCCAATGACCTGGGTCCCGTTGACCCCAAACTAACCAGCACACTCCCCTTAGTCAGACAGTCAAAGCTTTTTCAAGAACAGCCTTAAAGAATTTATTGCTCTTCTACCATAGGACTAGCCATTTGTACTTTGTTTCTGCCCCTAAGAGAAGCCAGCATCCAACAGTTAGGAACCTTAATGCTTCCTAACTACAATATTTTCGGTGAACTCTCTGAATAGGACTTTTTTTTTTTTTCATGTGCTACTAAATTTTTTTATAAGCGTGAGAAGTGGGGTCATTTTTCAGAATTTTATTCCAGTTTATTCTATTGGCCACTCCTACTTTTGCAAACCTGCTTTTCTTTACTGATGAAAATTACAAACCACTTCCCTAATAGGTCAAGTCTGGATAATTCGTAGAGTGAAAACTCTTTGTGTTCAGTGAAGAGTCTTGCTGCTTCTCTCTGTGGGTTACTTCCTGGTCCTGTCCACCCTCGCTCTCCCGAGACAAGACTGAACAGGCAAAAGAGGTTAAAGTCAATGCCCTAGAGCATTTTTTTTTCAGTACGTTTTAGCAAAAGATTTGAGGATAAAATGAGGCTTTGAAAAAGTGATGTGTGTACAGAATTTATCCAAGCACATTTCGTGTAGAGAGTATGTTTTAGGAAAATGAGGCGTAGAGCTGAGTTGCACGCATTCAGCTCCCCGGGACCTACAGAGGGCCAACCTTTATGCTGGGGGTAGTGTGGAGCAGTTTGCCCCAGTTAGCAGAAGCATTTACAAGGATTCTTAAAGAGGAGAGATGATTTCAAGGGTTGCTTTTGTTCCTAAGGTGACTTACTTTTCTTAAAAACATTAATAACAATGAAAGCGATCTGCCTCGGGTATATATTTGGCGTTTAAAGGAAAATTCATGGTTGAAGAATGGAAGAGCTGATAGTCTCCTTCACAGAGATTCTTCGGATGGGTACTTCCAAACGGAAACAACAAAAACTAAGCCACCAGTGAGTGATTGCTTCCCTTGGTAACACACTTCCAGGGCTACGCAGTGCCAGATGAAAGGAAGCCTCATTCGTGGCCTGTAGAGAGCGTGGTCTGTTTTCGTTTCTCTCTCTGTGTGTGCAGACGTTGATAAATAGGACACGGCTGTGGGAAGCGAGGCAGACAGAGCGGAGCACTCGGATCCGTATTTCCACCTCTTTGTCTGTTGATTCTCAAAGTGGCGGTAGAAGCCAAACCATGCTTTGAAGACTTTAAGATGTCTCATATAGTTTTGCAATCATTTCCATGTTTGGCTGGTTTTTTTTTTTCTTTTCTTTTTTTCTCTGCATCCAAACCTAGTTTCTAGCCAAGCGAGGAAGGTGAGATCAAAATGTCGGCGGTATTTGAGATAGTGACAGAAAGATGCTTATGGTTCTTGTGCGGCTGTAAAAACTCTTTGCTAATTTTAACTTCAAACTATAAATCAAAAAAAAAAAAAACAAGAAAACCTTTACAGAGCATCATGCAGCAGAAGCAGCTGCATCAGCAAAGCTGTGTGGACCAGAAGCCCTGTCTGCCAGGGAGTAATAGCACCTGGATCCAGCCTTGCTGGGGATGATTTACGGTCTAGTCCATACTGCAGTGGTTGTTGCTGTTAACTAAGTCCATGAATTTTTCAAGAATGGATGAAGATTAAACCCAAGGATTCTGCTTTTATTAATTTTATTGTGTGGTTTTTTTCCTCTCTCAAACTCTTTATCGCATGTTCAGCGTTTCCTACCTGATCTAGGCTTGGTAATGATAAATTATGATCGTTATTGTTACCAGCCAGCTAAGGGTTCTTCCGCCATGTTTGGGTGGAAAATGTGGCTGGTGAACTGCAGCTCCCTTAGCGCCAGCAGCTCTGAGCTTAGGGGATCCAGCTCTGCTTCTCCGCAGCAATGAGAGGTACTCTCGTACCTTGGCCTTGGGCTGCAGTGGCTGGGGCTTGTAGTACTTCCAGCTCTCAATTTTCCGTAGTCTTTCCCTTGCATCACCTTGTGTTCTTGCAACCTTTGCTTTCTGTGGCCCCCAGAGTCTCAGTTCTCCACAGAGACACGTCTATAGCCCTTCACAGCCTCAGTCTGCGCCTGTTCCGTTCAGGGCCATTCTCTGGAACTCATCTGCTGCCCTCTAGCTACTACCGGGGGTGCCTAAGGCTGGTAGTCCAGAGAGTTGCCGCTTTTCATGCCGCCAGCTCAACCCACTCTCCATGACAAAGACCACAAGGTAAGCAATGTGACCATTCAGAAGAGACTCTGTGAGTGCCTAGTACTGCAGCACGGTAGGACGGTACAGGGGGAAGATCTGATCAGAACAGTGAGAGGCGGGCGGCTAACACAGTCTGTCACCCATGCTCACAGCCGTCTGTCTACAACCACACACATAGTCACACAGCCTGTGAAGATTATACTGGGCCTGTCATGGATGCAATCAGTGCCCAACTTGACTGAAGGTTTTGGGTGACTTCTGGAGTGGCTGTGACAGATCGTCTGATGCTGTCATGGCTGAAACAACATTTTCAAGAGCTGATGCAGGGTGCCCGGAGTGGCTCTTAATAAATTAAGTCGTTTTCAAAGCAAAAGCCATGGTTGGGGTCGTGGCCATGAAAGCTACTGTTGGTTTATATTGTTGGAAGGAGACCTCTCCTGGCACCTGTGACTGGACAGGAGCCTCCCTGAGCAGCCATGCGATGGTCCAAACAGAGCTACAAGAGCTGGAAAAAGCACACAAGCAATAGCTAGCTGACGGATAGCTCCCAGGATCGCCATGACAAAAGGGGCTGAAGCTGTAGTTGCTGCCAATTCTGTGGGGTAATGCCAATGCCATCCCCAGTGCCACAGGATCTGAGAACCGTAGAGACAGCAGAAGTGGTCCTGGACTCATCCTCCCCTGGCTGGGCTCCTTAGCAACTGCTGTAGCAACAGCCAAGGGCTGTCTGACAGATGTCAGTCAAGCAGCTGATCAGCTCACCCCTGACAACTTCAGTCCTTTGAAAAGAAAACAAGCAAACAAATCAAGCTTACAACAAAGATCTAACATGAAATTTCATTCTTTGGCATCCAACAATACATAACCCCTAACTGGTGCCCCGAGGGTAGGATGGGTTCTCCCGATCTGCATCTTTCTTCTTATGACCTTCAGTCTTGACCCCACTGCGGATTGCATGAAAACACAGCTTCCTTGGTGCTTACCTCCACGAAGGCCTTACTTAATCAAGACTTGAATCGCAAGTTAGCTTGTTAGCATTTGGCTCTGGAGAAGTCACCTTGACCTCTCCGGCACTCAGTTTGGTCGTCTGTAAAAAGCAACAGCATTAATAAAGTGTGGCTTCTTTGGAGAATTAGATCTGAGAGCACCGTGTGGAAGTCTCCAGCCGGAAGCCTGACATGAGTTCGT
Organism: Peromyscus aztecus; assembly: GCA_902168405.1. NCBI lineage: Eukaryota > Metazoa > Chordata > Mammalia > Rodentia > Cricetidae > Peromyscus > Peromyscus aztecus. The sequence continues at coordinate 20,016 of CABHPQ010160080.1, forward strand.
CACTTAATCTCTTTCAGTGAATTTAAAGACTCATGATCCACATTGTCTGCAACTTCTTTACAAAATACTACAGAAAATGCCTGTTTTTCTTTCTTTGTTTTCAGGGAGAATATATCATTGATTCATCTGGACATTGCTAACTACAACTAATTTCAGGCAAGAGTTGATCATGAAAGCTTTGTGTGAAACTAAAGGGCACTTGGTCCTTCAGACATGGTTGAAAGAGAATTATGATTGTTTGCTGCCTTGGGGCACTGAACAGCTTTGCTGGTGACTGAGTAGAAAGTAAATACTGTGCCGCAAAGAGAATAAATAAACCACCGAGAATTAATTGGAATGTTTCACATGAGCAGATGTCCACCTCCGGGCTGGGCTGTCTGGTCAGATGGCTCTGAGGGACTCAGCTTCCTCTCTGTCAGCTCAGGTCTCTGCCCTTGCTTCCCCCTGCCACAATTCCTCTGACTCAGTGTCCTCTTGGACTCCAAGAGAATTTTAGTTTCTGCCTCCCTGAACTAGGAGCTTGTTATTCATTCCAGAACATCAGTTTTCTTCTGATGCTTTGTGCTGTTTGAGAGAATATGGGCTCTGAAATCTAACAGTAATTCTCCTGTTTTCCTCTGTGCTCTGTACTCAGCTTCCAAATGGCTACAAGGACTGTGTAGAGGTTCAATGATGGAAATAGACCTTGGATCCAGTCATTGTTGGTGTGTAATATTTTTTAGATGATTTTAAAATGAGATAAAGAAACATTTGAAGGGTTAGTATAGGTAGTGTGAATAGCTTACCAAGTATGCATAAGGCTCCAGATTCGACCCATTGGGGCGGGGGGGGGGGGGGCATAAAAAACAAAAACAAAAACAAAAATACAGAAAACAGCTGATGAGAAACAGTTCACAGGAAAGAAAAGGTACGGAGGACTCATGAAAAACTATTCAGAGAAATGCAAAATACAACCACACCTGTGTGTGCGTCATCAGGTCACCAGCTAAAAAGCAGCAAGAGGGAACGTGCAATGCTCTGTGAGTCTCCGTACTCCTTTCCCTTCATGTGTGAAGTCACACGCATGAGCAAGGTCAACCGCCGCATTGTGTATGGGCAATCCCGCCGTGTGGGAGTGGTTAAATGAAATGCTGTATATCTTTTCATGGACTCCTTACGATGCCCCAGTGAAAACGTACAGGGCAAATCTTTATGTACTGACATGGAACAATTTTTGATATATATATTTAAATAAAGGAAGTCACAAAGCAAAGAAACAGCCGGTTTTGGAAAAGAGCAAATTTAGAGGGATTACAGTAGTCAATTCTAAAGTTTAAGTTGTTCCCATCAAAATAGTATTGCATTGATTTAAGGATAGATGGATAAATATAATTGCAATGTCAAGAGAACTCGTAAATAAACACACACACACGCACACGCACATACACGCGCACACACGCATGCACGCGAACACACGCACGCACACACACACATGCACACACACACACACACACACACACACGCACACACATATGAACTTTGGTAAAGTGCTAACATACCAACAGTGAAATGATAGTATTTACAGCAAATCTGGATATTTCTTCCAACTCTAATTTTTAATTGTTGGTAACCTCCTGAGTCCCACTAACGCTGCCCATACACACATTGGTGTGGGGCCATCCACAGAGGCATGGGCAAACCACTAGCAGCCATGTCCCCAAAGGAGAGTGATTTTTCCCTCCCTCAGCAGCCACCCACTATCCATAGATTGTCTACCAGGAGTAGAGCCTTGGGGGACCCTCCCTCCCTTGAGTTAGGATTTTGACTGGCTTGATATTACGCAGCTAGGCACAGTTGAGAGTACAAAGCGATGTCATGCGCAGAAGTCGGGATTTCACAGCTCTGCTCCTCATCAGCCAGCTCTTCCGTGTTTTCCTGTCTGCACGTCCATGATGTTCCCTGAGCCTTGGATGCAGGGAGGTTAATAGATATGATTCCTCCTCAGCTAAGCACTCATTAGTTGCTTATACTTGACACTCTGACCAGTTACGGGTCTGTATTAGCCAATACCTATTGTGAAAGGAGGGTTCTCTAGACAAAGTTGAGACATTAATTCAAATAAGATAGCCCTAAACATGGAAGGAAAACTTACGAAAATTTTGAAGAAAATGTTCAAGACCTTTCTTTTCTTTTATTATTTATTTATTTATTTATTTATTTATTTATTTATTTATTTATTTTTGGTGTTTTATGACAGAGTTTCTCTGTGTAGCTGTCTCTTTGTAGATCAGGCTGGCCTTGAACTCACAGAGATCTGCTTGCCTCTGCCTCTTGAGTATTGAGATTAAAGGCATGCACTACCACACTTGGCTAGGAAAATATTTCTTTAAAAATTTTTGTGTCTGTGTTTTTGCCTGCATACATGCCCACGCACCATGTGCATGCCTGCTGCCTGAGGAAGCCAGGAGAAGGTGTCAGATCCCTAGAACTGGTGGTTATGATTACCGTGTGGGTGCTGGGAATTGAACCTGTGTCCTCTGGTGTCAGATCCCCTAGAATTGGTGGTTATGATCTGCCATGTGGGTGCTGGGAATTGAAACTGTATCCTTTGGAGAGCATCCAATTCTCTTAAACACTGAGCCATCTCAGGCAAATATTTCTTAAGATTAAAAAAAACCCCCATAAAACACTTAAAAAGATAGTACTTCATCAAGATAAAATATTCTACTCATCCAATGATGCTGTTAAGGACTTTAAACCTGAGATAAACTATTCCACACAATATGTCAGATTTAAAAACTTTCATGCAAAATGTACAAAGAATTTTTACACTGAAAGTCGGGGTGGGGTGGGGTGGGGGTGGGCAGCAGCTCAGTTCAGAGCTGGGCAAAAGATCTGCACAGACACTTTCCCAAAGAAGATCACATGAGAAGATGCTCAACACCATTAGCCCCCACGGGAATGAGAGTCAGAGTTAAAATAGATGTCACTTTAACATCTACCAAACACCAAAGAACCACCAAAAGTTACAAAACGGAGAAATCGGCAAGAAGCAGTAATGAGGGTTTGAGATAACTGGACCTCTCGGGCATTCTTGGTGGAAATGTGACCGCTTTGGAAGAGTTTGGCAATTTTATGTTAAATTACTGCTACAGTTTACATCTGGAATGTTACCCAAAGGTCCAGGTATTACAACTTGGTCTTCAGCCCGTGGTAATATTAGAAGATGATGCCTAGTGGGAAGTCTTTAGGGTGTTCGATGTGTGCCCTTGGAGGTGCTGCTGCAACCCCAGACCCTTCTTCCTCTTTCATGCTCTGGCTGTGAAGTAAGCAGCCTCACCTGCCATGATATGCTACCTACAGGCCCAAACAGGCCAATCAACCCTGCACAAAAACCTCCAAAGCAAACCTTTCTTCTTTATAAAGGTGACTATCTCGGATATTTGTGACAGTCATGGAAAGTTGATGACGCGGTTGAGCATGTACTTACGAATAGACCTAGAAGCCCCCTGCTAGGTGTTGATGCAAGAGAAGTGAGCACATCTGTCCACACAATGACTTACGCTTGCAAGTTCATGTCAGCTGTATTCATAATAACACCTAACCGAGGCAGTTCAGATGTGTATTGACAGGGTGGTGGTTAATCTTCATTGTAAACCTGATTTGATTTAAAGCCATGTAGTAGACACACCTTTGGCATCTTTCCAGGAGGAATTAACTGAGGAAAGGCCTACCCTGATGTGGGTGGCACCATCCCATGTGCTGGACACCCAGATGGAATCCAAGCGGATAAAGTAGAAAGCCAAATGAACGTGAGCATGCTGCTCTCTGTTTCTAACCTGCCCCAGATGTGAGCAAGCAGCCTACGGTTCCACCATTGTGCCCTCCCTACCATGATGGACTGAACTTGCTACTACTATAAGCCAGAAACACTTTCTCTATTAAGTTCCCTCTTGGTAAATATTTCATAACAGCAATAAGAAAAGCAACTAATACAACATCTGAATAAATAGGTTACAGTTTGAATACGTTAAAAAAATATGGCATATGCCAAGCCATCCATATAGGCCAAATACAGCTCAGAAATAAAAAAGGGATAAGCGGAGTAGTTTGTAGAACATGAATCTGTCTTGCAGACTCCATACTGGATAAAAGAGTACACAGTGTACAGTTGTCTACTTGTTCAGATTTAAGAAAAGAAAACCTGCTGTGGATATCGCTCTGTATAAATAAAATGATGATAGCCATAATAAATAAATAACCATAAATAAAAAACCAATAGCCAGGCAGGAAGTATAGGCGGGACAAGCAGAGAAGAGAATTCTGGGAAGTGAAAGGCTGAGGCAGAGAGATGCTGCCAGCCGCCGACATGAGAAGTTGTTAAGATATAAGCCACGAGCCATGTGGCAACTTATAGATTAATAGAAATGGGTTGATTTAAGATATAAGAACAGTTAGCAAGAAGCCTGCCACGGCCATACAGTTTATAAGTAATGTAAGTCTCTGTGTGTTTACTTAGTTGGGTTTGAGTAGCTGCGGGACTGGCGGGTGAGAGAGATTTGTCCTGACCGTGGGCCAGGCAGGACTGGAGAAAACTTCAGCTACAAAAACCCCTATTAGCTATTGGTAGAAAGCTGCCCAGCCATGTCCTGGAGCCATTGATAAGGGAACAGAGATGGACGGAGGAGGTCATAGGGGACTCTGAGGTGTGTGAATGCTCTGTGTTGGAGTGTGTTGATGGCTTACTTGGGTATTTATGAATGTCACAAGTCTTTGGGTTGTACACTTGAAATGTATGACTTTATTGTATATTAATTATACCCTAAAAAAGGAAAAGTACATAAGAATATGTAGGTTTTTGCCATTCCACTGTTCACACAGTAGTTTTGGTTTTTCTAGCCTTCCCATGAAAGAAATGAAAACCTGGGGAGGTCTTTCGCCTCCAGGTAGAATAGATCACTGAGGAAGAGGCCCTATGCTGCAGCCTTTGGATTTTGTACCTTGTGAATATTTAAGAAGTTAAAAATACAATCAATTGCTTCTTGCTGTGGTTTAGATCTTGATGTCCTCCCACAGACTCATGTGCTGAAGGCTTGGTCCTCAGCAGGACCCTGCTGGGAGGTGTCCTCACCGCTCTGTCCTCAGCAGGACCCTGCTGGGAGGTGTCCTCACTGCTCTGTCCTCAGCAGGACCCTGCTGGGAGGTGTCCTCACTGCTCGGTCCTCAGCTTGGCCTTGAAGAGGTGCTGCCTCGTAGAAGGAAGTTATACCACCGGGAACTTGCTCTTGAAGGTCTATTAGGACCCTGGTCCGTTTCTATCTCTGGCTGCCATGAGGCAGCCTTTTCAGCTACATGCTTTCTCCATGAAGTTCTGTCTTACTATAGGCCTAAAAGCAATGGAGTCAACCAACCATACATGAGAACTCTTGAAACCGTGAGCCCAAACAGCCTCTCCTCGTTCTAAGTCTTTTGTCTCGGGAGTTTGTCCCAGAGTGATAACTAATGTACTTCTGCATTTCCTTTATTTCTACCTCTGGAGCTACTTACAGAGATTATAGTATTCTGGAGACTTCCAGTCTACCCTCTTCCTCCCTTAGTTGCTTTTTCATATTTTAAAATGTCATTTATTAGCATGCCTTGAGTGAATTCCTTAGTATTAGCTTCCAACTCTTTCTTTTGAAACTATGTCCTGTGCAAAGTTTACAACATTTATTGATGTTTTTTTACTAGGAAAAAATAACTTTTTTACTTTCAAGATTTTAATTGGGATCTTTCCTATCCATCTGTTCTTTTTTAGTTGTGCATGTTTTATTTAAAAATGTATTGCCACTGCCTACAGCTTGTGAAAGCAGATCTTATTTTTGAGTCCTCTGAGCATCCTAAACACACCAATTATAGCCAGGCTGTTCGATACAATTAATCTTGGAACGAATAACAATCCATTTGTTGTTGAGGTTGTCTTTGCTCTTATCCTTTGACTCTTGAGTGTAATTTGGATTTTTGATTTGCTGACTCATTTTCAGTGGAAGGTTTTTGGTTCGGCTTTCCTTTTTTCTTTCCTTATTGGCTCACCCGTCTCTGCCTAGTGCTTTTGGAGCGGCTTCCAGGACCTGGTCTTATGCAAGCATTGAGGGGCCTCTACTCCCCTCAGGGATGCTGGGAATATTCCACCACTGAACCATCTGAAATCCGCCTCATTTGCTGTTTACTGGGGTGCCTTTCTTCTCCCCAACTCTCCTTAGGGCAGTGGTTACTTTTAAGGCAGATCTTCAGCCAATGGTATTTGGAAATTTATTTCAGACTCTTTTCTGGAGCTGGGGAGCTCCACCCTAGCCCTGGTTTTAATCAATGTCAGTGGCTCTGACTTTTGTCTTGGAGGCCCTGCCTTGGCTCCTACTCTGCGTAGAAGATGCAGCCCCAACACCACTGCCACATGCTTGAAAACGGAAGGCAGAGGACCCTGCCCTCAGTCCTGCTTATGACGTCAGTGAGATGAAAACGGAAGGCAGCGGACCCTGCCCTCAGTCCTGCTTATGTCGTCAGTGAGATGAAAACGGAAGGCAGCGGACCCTGCCCTCAGTCCTGCTTATGTCGTCAGTGAGATGAAAACGGAAGGCAGCGGACCCTGCCCTCAGTCCTGCTTATGACATCAGTGGGATGAAAACAGAAGGCGTCAAAGAGATGCTCTTCTTGTTTTCGAACTCTCATTTGTTCTTTCCTTTTCTCTTCTTCAAATATCTCACTCCTTTTTGCTTTGTGAATGGCATGGGGCAGGAGTATATCTCACTGTTATATTTTCATTCAAGTGTGCTTTAAATAAATTCAACCTTTTGGAGTCATCTAGATTATGTCCATGGATCAGCTTCCCTGGTTATCTTTCCTAACACATATTTAAAATACCAGGAATGAATGATTTTGAGATGTTTACTGTTGTAGAATATGTTTTTTAAGATATGTTACTTTTGTTTATGCTGTGGAATATTTGTTTACTGATGAAAAGACGTGTTGCATTCCTTTATGTTGCATTTGTTTAACTCTGTGAAGCTGTGTTACTGTGCCTGTCTAAAACTCCTGATGGTCTCATAAAGAGCTGAACGGCCAATGGCAAGGCAGGAGAAAGGATAGGTGGGGCTGGCAGGCAGAGAGAATAAGAAGGAGAAATCTGGAAAGAGAAAAGAGAAGGAGCAAGAGAAAAAAGAGAGGAGGATGCTGGGGGCCAGCCACCCAGCCACACAGCCAATCATAGAGTAAGAGTGAAAGTAAGATATACAGAAATAAGAGACAAGTAAAAGCCCAGCGGCAAAAGGTAGTCAGAAAATTTAAAGTTAAGTAAAGCTGGCAAGAAACAAGCCAAGCTAAGGCTGGGCATTTATAATTAAGAATAGGCCTCTGTGTGTGATTTATTTGGGAGCTGGGTGGCGGGCCCCCAAGAGAGTCAAAGGAAAAAAAAACAATCAACAACATTTTGGCACCCAACGTGCCATAGTAGAAAGCTGCACAGCAGTTTACATTGCCTACAAATCATATTCCATATCACGCTTTCTCAAACGTAATGTATGTGCTAACTGCCTGGAATCTAATTAAAATGATGATGGTGGAGATCAGAGGAGGGCCTGGGCTCTGCATTTCTAGCATGTTCTGAGATGATGCTGGGGCTCCTAGTTGGGAGACTATACTTTCTGTAGCAAGGTCTGTTGCACACTTAGCAAAACACAGGACCTGAGGATCCTTAATAGTAATGGACAATCCTGGGACTTCAACCTGAGTGATGTTCTCCAGAGTCTGAGCTCTGAGCCACACAGCCCTGCTCATGTCTTCTTCCACACTCAGTGGAAGTTTTTGTCGAGGTGGGACGAAGGACAGATGCTGTGCCATAGGTCACTTTTCTACCTGTAGCTTTTGATACCAGGTTTCTGTCTGAGCTGCCATCCTGGGACAAATTCTCCCCAGTTGGCCCTCCACATCAGCTCAAGACCCAGGCACACCTGAGTTCTAGGTGACTATTGATTTGCTCTTGAGCTAAAGCCTCGATCTGAGATGTGTCTTCCCAAGTGAGCCATGCTGCTGACCAATAGATCCCTTATCTTGGGATCCCCTGCTCCACATACCTGACAAAGCACTGTGGAAAGCCTAGGGAGCTTGCCAACCTGTGTTCTCCCCAGCACCATGCTAAGCCGGATGTGTAGGGCACTGGGACTCCAACACCTTATCTTTTGACACAGCCAGTGCAGCCCTAGCAAGTACAGCATTGATAAGCACTGGGCGCAGGCATGCGGGTCTCTATGGAGATTACTAATGTCTCAGATGAGCTTTGGGCGAGAGAGCTTACCGAAAGCCAGCTCTGGTGCCGTAAAGGCTATTTTAGGCTCAAATGCAATCTTCGATCTAAATTCTCTTACGTTCCTTTTTCAAAGGGAGCTGCATGTCATTTATCATTCAGGACGTTTGAAGGCAGCTTCAGCTTGTGGAATTACTATTTAATCATGAAGGGTCTGTGTTTCTGTGAAATCAGCCGGTGGTGATTTAGCAGTAATGAGTCATTCCAGACTCTGAATTGCAATTGGAAAACAGGGCTGTCTTTCCATTTCCATCAGGCTGCAGTGGACCCTGTGGAAAAGGCATCTTGGAACAGGAGTCCAGAACTTTGGATTCCACATAAATGAGTGTTTTCTTTTTTCTTTTTCTTTTCCTTTAAGGTTTTGCTCACTCATCTATAATCGTGAGTTTTTCCCTGTGGGGCACAATGCCTTGCCTTTTACTGTTTTCAAACCATCCTGTGTTTAACTCATAACACAGACTTACAAAAGACTAGAAAAGCCTCCAGAGAAAGGACTAAGGGCATCTGGATTAAGCCGTGGGTGGTGGGACTGTGTTCTCCTTGCTGTGTTCTGGGAGCAGAAGCTCGGACAGACAAGCTTGTGTGGATCTGGGAATTTGCTGCCACCTGTATGGGGTCAAGCAGTCCACAGATTCTACTGTCACAATGGGACATAGCAGGAAATCTGCCCAAACAGTAGCAAAGTACATAGTAATCAAGTAATCCCAACCCCCAAAGGCACTTGATTGAAATGGCAAGCCAGGACCAAGCCTAGAGAGGGGAAGGAAGTTGGGTCCCTGGGAATAACCTTGGAGAGGTTATTGCAATGCTCTCTCTTCCCTCAGCCACCACAGGGTAAGTAAATTCCACTATAAGCCAAAACCTTTGACCTCTGAGCCAAAGTCAACCCTTTTTCCCTTTAACTCAATCCCGTCCAGTATTTTGTCCCAGTACAGAGCGTATTTATGACCCTTGGAGGAGCCTCTGTGTATAGAGAGCACTTGAGGGACTCAGGCTTTCACCTGTAGCTTCCCACCGCCTGCTGTGAAGAAGGCCCTGGAAGTATGAAGATCAGGAACCTGCCAGTCAGCTTGTGCAGCATCCTCTCTGCCTCCTCACAGAGTCACTGAGTCTGCTGTGCCTCAGTTTCCCTATTGTAAGACAGACCTTGTCACCATGTGTCTTAGGAGATAGACACCACTGGAGAATGTGGTGAAGCAAATGAACTCACACTAGGGAGAACATGGAACCCGGGGGAGTCCGAGACACACTGAGATTACTCTTCATGGAGAGTAAGGACCGAGGCTCTGGGAATGCGGAGGGGCCCAGCCTTCTTAAAAAGGAAGATTTCATGTGCGATAGGAGTGAGCTCTGGGTTCTCCTTGTTCTCCTGTGTTCCTGTGTTCCAGGAGTGGGTGGATTTGTCTCAGTCTTGCCGTTTTGACAGGGTTTGCAGAGTGGGAACCAAATGAACCTGGAGGGATTACAGGCGCTCCAGAAGTTCCCTTCATTTCTCTTTGTATGCCGTCTGCTTCTGAGGGAGACGATGGGTCTGCTGTGCAGCTTCCATGTGGAGAGTCATGTGACTCTGCACTTGCTTTATGTGTGTTTAATAAAAGCATTTGACATTCTACCTTTGACAGTAGAAAGCAGAGCGTTTGCAGATCCTCTGAGGGCGTGTACTCCTGAGCAAGTGCTAAGGTTTTACATTTTATTTATTTATTTATTTATTTATTTATTTATTTATTTATTTATTTACTTATGTCTCTGTTGTTAGTGTGCTCCTGTGTGTGTGCATGTACATGTGCATGTGTGTGCGTGCATGCATGTATTCATGTGTGTGTACATACATGTGCTTGTGTGCGCGTGTGTGTGTATGCATGCGTTCATGTGTGTGCATGTGTGTGCATGCATGCATGTATTCATGTGTACATGTCTGTGTGTGCACGCATGTGTGAGTATGAGTGTGCATGTGCGTGCATGCGTGTGTGTGTGTGTGTGTGTGTGTGTGTGTGTGTGTGTGTGTGTGTGTAAGAGGTCAGAAGACAGCTCTTTGGGGATGGTTCTCTCTTTCCACCTTCAAGTGAGTGCTGGGATGAAACAAGGTTAGCCAGGCTGATTTGATGAGCAAGTTCACTGCTGAGCCTGCCCCGGGCTGTAAGCAAATTCTTCCAGGTCACACTTGTACTGCCCTCTTCTGCCTCTGGAGCTCAGCCAGGGTAGAGCAGGGCCCATGAGCTAGGCTCCAGGTGTTTGAGAAGGGCTGGACAAAGTTGCATTTGAACATAAAATTTGGTTTCTTTTCCACCCAGTGAAAATACCAGGAAAGGAAGTTTCATTTGCTACGATTTAGTTAAAAACATAAAGACCCTTAAAAAAACCCCACAGATTTCCCAGCATGGAGTGGCATTCAACAGTTTTGCAATTAAAACGATAATGAAACTTTTCTCGCTAGAACTTCTCTTTAAAATCAGTGTGATGGGTACACAGCACACCATTAGGAGGAATTATGCAAAGCAGCCTCCCTGTTCCAAGTTTTATTTTAAGATTTAATTTATTCCAGATTCTGCAGGAAAAAAAACGCCCATGTGACAAGCCTGCTAACAGATGTCAATTTAGTTTTATAGCACATGCCTGCGTTTCAGAGCCGGAGAACAGAGCTTTTTCTCTCGGCCTGCTGTTTATTGCACACCGCAGCCTTGGGGAGCGGTGCTCCAGAGGGGGGCTGATTAGTGAGCGTGCAACTCACCCTGCTTGGCGGCTGGCTTCCGTGTTAGCGGAAGTCTACGTCCTGACAGATGAAGGCTCCAGAAGAAGCAGAGGTGACTGAAAGTGGATTTCCTCCATTTTAATATCTTCTAAGCCAAAAGATAGGTTGGATTATGGTATGATGTAAGAGAAAAAGGAAAAAAAAAAGAGAGAATTGTGTATTTATAGAGAGAATTAATTTAAATAATAGGTACTAATAAATAGGTCATCTTTTAGTATTTAGTTTATTATTTTCTATTATTATTTTGGGTTTTCGAGACAGGATTTCATATTCTAGTCCTGCTGGCCTGTAACATAGGCCAGGCTGGCCTTGAACTCACAACAGTCTTACTGCCAGCGCCTCTAGGGTGCTGGGATTACAGGCACATGCAGGTATGCCTGGCCTTGCTATTTTCAGTTGTGTTCAAGTGACTCTAGAATAAGACTGGCTAGTTTAACCATCCTGAGTGGCTCAATAGTGCTAAACCCAATGATGTCGTGTGTCTGCTCTCCAAACTTTTTATAGTGCAAAGCAGAAAGCCAATGCCCATTAGGCAACAGCTCCCCTTTCCTCCATGCCCTGACTCCCAGTAACTGTTCATCAACTCGCTGTCTTTGTGAATCACCTATTCTAGGTATCTCACTCAAGTGGACTCTCTCACAGTGTCTGTCCTTATTTGTATCTGGCTTAACACCATGGCCACAAATGACGGTGTAAGAAGGAGTTTATTTTGGCTTATGGTTCCAGAGGGATAAGAGTCCATCATGCAGGGAAGCCTGGCAGCCAGCTGTACGCATGGCAGCGGGAACAGAGAGCCGAAAGCTTGACTCTTCAGCAGCAAGGACAAAACAAAGAGAGCAAACTTGGGAGTAGAGCAAAGCTCCAAGCCTATAAGGTAGCTCAAGGGATGTACTTCCTCCAGCAAGGCCATACTTCCTAAACCTCCCCAAACAACACACCACCAGCTGGGGAGCAAGTATTCAAATGTCCAAGCCTATAAGGTATACATTTCTCATTTAAAACACCACACATTTTCAGGGTTCCTTCACATTGTAGATTGACATCCTTTACATTATCAAAATGTCCTTCCTTTTTTATTTGTTTATTTATTTAAAAAAAATTTTTTTTGAGATAGTGTCTTTCTATGTAGCCCTGACTGTCCTGGAACTCTCTGTGTAGACTCCCTTGTGCTCCAGGTGGCCAGGCCACAGTAGGAACTGCGTAAGTGATGGGTGGGTAAAGGGGCCATCCCCACCTTTGGTGATTCAGCCTCTTTGGAGTGTCTCCTTCCTGTTATCCAGGGCCCTCTATTTTACAGGATGGTGCTAGGAATGACTGGAGAGGTTACTAAGGGGCCCTGCCTTTCCCGTGGTCATTTCTACAGATCTCTGTATATCTAACACGTTTTCAGTTAGGTTCTTTTTCTTATTCTATGCTTCATCTAATATTTAGAGGTAGAGCTATTTCTACCAGAGATGCCCCTCCCTTGCCTTGCGGGTGTGAGGAGGAAGCTGCCTGTAGATGTGAGATGATGTTAAGAAGCAAGGAAATATCAGGGAGAGACTGCTCTTTCTTTTCTTGGAAAATTGCCTCCACTCTCCAACTCTCTGAGGAATTGCTCTGCGAAGAGCAGAGAGGCCTTTTGGTTATTTTCTCATTTGGCTTACATCAGTAATATTTTGCTTAATTACATGCTGTTTATAGCTATTTTAAATTGAAGCTTCAGTCTTGAGACACCAAGAGAACCTCAGATATTAAGAATATATAGACATTATATTAGAGACTTAACTTCTTGTTCTTAGTTTTATAAAAGAATCTTGTTTCTTTCTTGTATAATATTAGAGGGACCAGCCTTAATATTACACATCCCAGGGTCTCAGGAGAGAGAACTACTGACAGCGAGGACTATTTTTGGGAAATAGAATCTCAGCAACCGAGCTCTATAGTCCACTTGCTTTAATTCCTCTGGCATAACATCCTACATACACAGCTTCAGTTCTGTTCTCATGCCTAGCTCCTTTCTTGCCTGATTTCTCTCTGTTTATCTACTGTTCCCTCTTAAGTTCTATCTTAACTCTCTCATCTTAATTCTGCCTCATCTAGGTCCTTTTCACCTTGTTCTTACCCAGCTAGGGCTTTCCCATCTGGCTCTTCCTCATCTTCCATCTCGTTCCTCTAGTACTCTCTTCTAGCCCTTCAATCTAATTCTTCCCCGTCTCAATTTGTTCCTCTCAAGTTCTTACCCATCTAGTTCTTCCATTCTCTTTTCTCTTCTCCGTCCTGTGGCCTGGAAGTCCCAGTATATAAAGGGAGGGTCCGAGCCAAATTGTGTAAAGCTATTACTTAACGTCCACCTGACCTAGGCAGTGTCTCCTTGTGGAATTTACCTTATGTCAGGAGACTCGCATGTGGGCTGTTATCACTGTTAGTCCTCGGAAGTTGGGTGCCCACCTGGGTGGTGTTTCCCGTAGTCCTTGAAAGTGGCTAAGGGAGATATCTAATTCCAGAGAAAGCCTTTCCTGAGGCTGTTCTCCAAATACCTGGAATGTGTATGTCCAGAGAGTGATCAGTCCACACTGTTAGCCCTTCCTAGGGAAAAGTCAATTGGGAAAACTATGAAGGCACACATGATTTTCATAACAGAATACAGCTGATATCTAACAAGCCAAATAACACCAAAAGCTCCTTGGAATTTGGCTTCCTCTGGAGGAAATCCTTGATCCCTCCAGGTAGTGACTTTGCCATAACCAGCTGAGTTCCTGTAATATATTCCTGTGGCTTGCAGCATTTCTTTGCTTCCAAAAGTAGTAGAGGGCACAGTTATTACTCTAAATTTTGTCATCATTGTTAGCAATAGAGACAAAGAAAGAGGCTGGTCACAGAAACATTTGACTCAGCTCTTTCCTTAGAAAATTTATTCTTTGCATTTACCACGCTGTTGCCATTCCAATTAACTGAAGATATTGGTTATCTATCTAAAGGGACTTCTGAATTCCTCCAGGTTGCTCTGGTCTTGATATTGGCATGAGAGAGTCACATCGATGATGTTGTCAGGACGTCTCTGGAACAGTTAGCACATGGTGGACCACAGTACCCATAAAGATGCTGCTGCCTTTCAATCAGGGACCAAAATGCAGGCTTGGGCTTCAGCTCAGCGTAGAACACTTTCCTAATGTGCCAGAGGCCCTGGGTTTGATGTCTAGTACCTCCCCACCCCCACCGCCAAAACAAATAAAAAACCCAGAGAGGCCCCAACCAGCTTTACAATCTATCAGCTGTGTGATGAGCACAGATGAAGCCCTCAGGGCCACATTGCATCATTTCTGCAGAAGGAGGACAAGTCTTTCCGGGCAAGACAGTTGAGGGATTAAAGACAGAAGTCTGTAAAGCGTGGTCACAGCACCGTTTGCCCCCTATAGCGCTGTCCACTGGCTTAAATTGATCTAATGTCCGTAGGACCCTGCTCTGATGTTGAGATGGCACGTTATGGCATGCCTGACAGTGTATTTCATTACTCTTTTACTTCTTAATGATCATGGAGGATTGCTTTTAGGTCGATCATTTACTTAGATATTGTTAAAGGGGAGTGGGATTGGTATTCTAGATTGGATCTTGGAAGTATTTGGAACAGAAACAGTGCAGATCTGAGGTCCAAGCATCCCTTCAGTGTCCTTAAGACTGATTTTGCTGTGGTGACAGATAAGGGCATAATTGGTGTGTGCTCCGGATCAGCTGTCTGCTTCATGATGTCGGAAGAAATCTTGTAACTCTGAGCTTCCCTTGGGCATCTCCTGGAATGCTGGCGTGAATGGTCTGGGTTCTCCTGACATCTTTGGTGGTGTTTAGCACAGCAGGGGCTGTACTTCCCACTGTTCTTGCCCTATGCCATTCATTTCCTCTAGTCCCCTCCACCACCCATTCTCTGTCTTTGTGGCCTGTCTGAAGTCCCCTGTTACAGAATTTTGACACCCTTTGAGAGCTATATCAAGTATAGTACTAAATTTAAAGTTCTGGAATTTTCAGGATAGCTTAAATTATCTGACTAAATCAAAGAGTGGCTGCCACCTGTCCCTATCATCATCCCCATGCTGTGTGCCACTTAGCTGTGTTAAATAAAAAACATCTTACTTGATAGGAAAGGTCTGAATCCAGTGTGTGTGTGTGTGTGTGTGTGTGTGTGTGTGTGTGTGTGAACCAGAGGTTGATATCAGATATCTATCACTCTCCACATTTTATTTTTGAAGCAGAATCTTTCACGAGGCCTGGATCTTGAAGATCGACTGGACGGGCTGGCAGTCGAGCCTCTGGGTTGCCTGTTTCCACCCGTCCCAGCATGCACCACCTTGCCTGGCTGGGGATCCGAACTCAGATCCTGTGCTGCTGTGTGGCGAGTACTTTGCCCACTGAGCCGTCTTCCCAGACTCTGAATTCAATTCCTAACCTGATAATTTCCCTAATATATCCTTACAGATACTTAGATTTTTTTTTTTCTTTTGAATCAGGGTCTCACATTACAAGCTGGCCTTGAACTCACTGTGTTTGGCTACAAGGATGACCTTGAGCTTTTCAGGTGTGCACCACAACACCCAGTCTATGTGGTGCTGGGATAGACCCAGGACCTTGTCCCTGCTAGGCAAACATTCTACTAACTGAACCGCTTCTCCGGCTCCAGGTGTCCCGTCGCCTGACTGGATGGCTTTGCTTCCAGTTTGCCTAAATCCTTCCATTCTATGCAGCATTGATGATAATTCCTACTCTTTCTAATATTTTTTCCTGTGTTTGAACAATGAAAAATAATTTCACTCATCTTTCAGATCCTGTTCCAAGTGTCATTTCTCCCACAAAGCCTTTCTTCCAGCCATTTAGCTTTTACTGCATGAATGATGCATGTTCAGTGTCACAAATGTAGATGACAGAGAACACAGGAGGGAAAAGGGAGACAATTAAAGTTATGGCTAACTCTGGCATGGGTTACACCTGCTACTGGGATATGTAGTCCTTCATTCCAGATTTTTCTTTCCTATAGTTATGCATGTTAACAAATTACCACTATCCTACTATAGATGTTATTTTATACCCAATTTCCTTTTCACTTAAAATATCTTGAACATTTCTGTGTTCATTAAGTATTTCGTTTAGGGATATGGTAGTATCATGGGTAAAAGCAAAAATCTGGAAACAACACAATTATCTTGTTGAAGGATGGAATAAATGGAAGTTGCCAAAGCCCGTATGATCAAATATTCAGTGACTATTAAAATAAATACCACATATCTGTGCTTTGCTAATGTGGAAAATATCTGAGCCAAATTGTTAAAAATTGATGGCAAAGTGCCCGATGTGGGGGTATACTGTGACACCCACAAGTTGAATAAAAATAAGTCTGCAACAGTTCCATGCTTGCATATGTGCTTTTCGACATAGGCCTTTATGTAAGCATACTGGGGATTCTTTAGGTAAAGGTACCGTCTTTGGATAAAGGGATATTTTGAGTATTTAGCATGAAGGTAGTGGGGACTCTGGGGTAGGAAAAAGATATTTCATTGCCATTTTGAGGGGTTGGGACATTTTAAACATCTGTGTTTTATGGACATTGCCATATAATTGTACTAAATATTTGTCTACAGTGTAATCTTTGATCGCTACATACATTCTAGTGAATAATTGCACTATGTATGGGATCATGTCTCAGTTGATGTGGATATAGGCTACTTCAAGTTTCGGGCTACCCTACACCATACAGCAGTAGCCTTTTTGTAGCTCTCACTAAATTACCCTCAAGAGACTTTGCGCTATTTTATTTTTTTGACTGAGATCTTCCAGTGAATGTGATAGCTTATGACTTTGAATTTCCAAACAACTTCATTTGCATATCTGTGCTATGGAAGGTAGCTGGGGTTTCTTCCACCATCAGAGAAGAACAGTAGAGGCACATCTTACATCCCTGAGTCCTTATTGCATCTCTAGCTATATAAATGATAATGTATACACATTAGACACTTGGAAATGTCAGAGACAGTGACTGCTGTACTTGCTTCCTTTCCCTGCTTCAACACAGAGCTGCAGTGAATCATTTCACACAGTGAGTGAACATCTTTCTAAAATGATGGTAATGCAATTTATCCAGCTGAATGTCCTGAGATAGCCCTGTTTGTAGACCACTATAAACCACACTCTGTAGACCCTTATGAAATACCAACGTCTTTAACAATTGAGCTAAGGCAATTTTACACATATATAAAAATACTTATGCATAAATATATATCATAAAGTTGTGTAGCCAAGTCGCAGAACTGAGCGATGTTGACTGCTTCTGGCTTCCTCATTAATAATTAGTTGCCACTTGTCATTTATTTTTCTTCTATTGGCTCCTGGCGGCAGACAATTAGCAGTCAGTGCGGAGGTAAGAAACACTGATGAGTTTTGTCATGTGGGAAATTACCTTGATGCAAATAGCCTCTGCATAGACCACGAGCGAGGTGAGCTATCCCGGAGGTTATGGATCACAAATTAAGAGGCCTGAGTTACATGGTTTATTGAATCAATTAAAAACACACAGTGGGAAGTAAGGGGAGGGAGGTGGAGTGCATTCATGTAGCAATGAGCTAGAAGAACAATTCTGCATGAATCCTAATCAGCCGCCAGTCTCCCTCTCCCCCCTCCCCCTCTTCCTCCCCGCCTTCTCCATCTCCCTGCACCTTCTCCTTTCCCCAAGCTCTCTCTCATTAGCCTTCCCTGCAATGGTGGAGCAGTGAGGACCGGAATTAAGGTTGGGAGCAAGGAGACTCCTTTGTAGAGATGCAGGTAGAGGTGTTTTTTGTCACAGCCGTGAGCTCACTTATTTAGTTGGTAATTGATGACTTCGTGAATACTGATTGACTCACGCACACTTAATGCTCATTATCCACTTGAATGTTTAATGAACATTTCTCTCCCTTCCTAATTCTTAGCACACATACATTCTGTAACCAGCCTGGTAGGAGTGAAGATGTTCTAAAAGGACACTTGTGCCCTTCTCTTTGGCTATCAGACTGTTGAGACAATGGACCCAAAAGGAATGGTAATTCTCCCAGGAATCTCTTGCTGGGAGAAGGAGAAGGCTGGGAGGAGCCTGGTGCCTGCCAGAGCAGAGCAGAGTGGTCTCCCAGAGAGAGATTCATAACTTGTCAGATAATTGTGGGAGAGACTGGAGCTCAGACAAAGATGGGACCACCCTGGACTAGGACTATTTAGCTGTGCATACCTCTTTTACTTCTATTTAAACCTAAACCTTATGCCAGGACCCTGAAGATGAGCTTGAAGGGGTCCCTGGGCCTCTGTTCCTTTTCCCAACATGGCCACGGTGGTCCAGGCTGACTTGTCCTAGCTGTCAAGGCCCAGGCTGTAACCATAACAAATGGCTCTTAAGTTACTTGTTGACTATACAAGATATAAGTTGTGAACTTTGTATTTTCCATTTGCTGTCTCCGTCTTCTGTAGTACTAAATATTCTTAAATAAATAAATGGCCACTACCAGTTTAAAACCTAACACTGATAAAATTGTGTAGAATAACTTCTTTTTCACCATTAACCCACTTCTGTGTTCAAACAAACACTTCTTTGCAGTCTTTGTGGAAGCCAAAGGCAATCATCCATAGGTTGTCGTGAATAAAAAGGTGAATAGAGTGAACACAACCCTGAACAGCCGTCCTGGGCTTCATTCTGATGATGACTTAAGAGTCACACAAGACAAACATGCTATGTGCCTAAATGAGGTCCTGCTTTGCAAACATTTTACTTTTAAAATTGTGTGTGTGTGTGTGTGTGTGTGTTTTAGGGCTTGTGAGTGTCATGGCCTGTATAGAGGTTCATGTGGAGGTCCTGTGGGAGAGAGTCACTTCTTTCACCACATGAGTAATGGGGATCAAGCTAGGGTCATCAGGCTTGGTGGCATGTGTCTTTACCTGCTGAGCTATCTCACTGACCCAGAAACTTTCCAGAAAAAAAATATTTCAGCGTTTTTAAAAAGTCCCCCAGTACCCAGGACAGTGTTTTATGACAAGTAGGAATTTTTCTCTTATGGTTGTATGTTAACTGAGATTTACAGATGGTCTGTCAAGGACATGAGTTTGAGGGACAAAGTGTCTGGTCTCAGGCATAGTCCAAGTGAGCTCTTAACATTTCAAAGAAATTAAAGGCACCAATCACTGTGACACCCTAGTTAGTTCCTGGTCTTTCCATCATGTAGGTTTTAACACATGCTGTTTCTAAGAGGAACATACAGAGATCAAGTTTAGCACCTCCTTGCTTCCCTGTAAAGAGTTATACAGTGTAGAAAAGCCAAAAGGACCAGCAAGGAACAGAAGCAAAAGGAATATTCTACCTGACAAAGAGCTGGCTCTTGGGGTGCCCTGTACTCTTTAAGCACAAGGGAGCCAGAGATGAAAGACTTAGCATGCTCGTGAAATCATTACCTTGGCCTGAAAAAAGTCATAGGAAGCAGAAAAGATAGGAATTTGGCTAGCAGCGCTGTTCTTAATCAACATGTACATGCACACACACACACACACACACACACGCATACAAACACATGCACACACACACTCACACACACACACACATACAGGAACACACACAGGCACATGTGTGGACACGCATGCCCAAGCATGCTAATGTCACTGACAGCGCACCTGGGAACCTTCCCTCTGAGGGTCCCCTGAACTCTTTTCTTGTGACTGGGTTTATCACAGGCAAGAGTTAAAGAAAATGTGTCATGTGAAGATGTCGAATTCTTTCTCTTACTTCTTCCACATTCTGTTATCAGTGGTATTCTTTCTTGAGTGTTTGGAGGAAATTCAGAATAATAAGTTTAGTTCAGAATATCCTTATGTGGGTCTTTTTATGTGCTAAGTGGTTTTAATCAAGATGGGAGAATGCTAATTTATTGAGATAGCAAAATATATTAAAGGAGATTAAGCTTTCTGTGACATTTTTTTCCCTGACAATTTCTTTACTATAATTTAAACTGCATATTTTGGAAAGCTCTTTCCACTTAGAGTGAATTTAACATCCAGAGATGAAATGTAAGATAGCGACTTCTTAGAAATTATTGGACAGCGAGTGATAAATGAATCCTGTTCCCTAGGCAACCACGTGGAAGGATGTAACATCCCCCCAACTCTTAAGATGAAGTTTAAGGTGGCAACTATTTTGGGTTCCAGCTTCCTCTGAAAGTGGTTTTTATTTCTCGAAATTACTCTCTGATACAGTGAAGCCTGCGCCCTCTCTGCTCCCCTTCCTAACGCACTCTTGTGTGCGACACCCCCCTCCTCCTTTGATCCAGCACACGCGGCTGTTAGAGGAATGGCGGCCGCCCTGGAAATGAGATCAAATTGAGGGTGGAAACTAATCCGGAGACAGAGCAGAGCAGAGTCATCTCGGCCATCTGTTAAGCTTTTGTCATTTCACCCAGCCGAGTGCCCGCAGCTCTCCGGCCTGCTCGCTCCTGTGTGGTTTTCCTCTTTTCGCTTTCTAGCAAATGTGGTATGGCGTGCTAAGCTTTCAGCGGAAGCCATTTTAATGGAAAAGTTGCTGGGATGAGAGCTCTTCCGATTCTTTCAGCAGACCTTTCTGTACCAGTGTCAAGTGCCATCTTGAGGGTGGAATCTTCCTATAGTGAAGTAGCATCCTTTCTCATCTACCAACTTGGTCTCAGCTTTTTATTCTCCTTCCCCTGCTCTCTGTGTCTTTTGGTGATTTTGTTTCAGTATGTACTAGGCGACTGGGACCCGAGCACTGCTCCCTCAGAGAAGGCACCTGCATGGGAAATCCCTGCAGAGGCCTGCCATCGGCACCTTTCAGAGACGCAAGGACTAGTCATCGACACTTACTCTCCACTGTGCCGTCTATGACTAGGGGTATCTTGTGACCCCAGAGGTTCTAGTGACTTCTAGGAGGCCTCCCAATAAAAATCTCGCTTTAGCATATTCCAGTGGCTAGAGTTTACATTAATTAGTAATATTTGAAAGACATTCATTTAGAAGGCTGAGCTCATTCCTGCTCAACTATCAATTACTTAAGTTATGGGGTCTAATTGGTTCCTCCCATGCCATGTGGTATTTGGCCAAGGGCATGGGAATTGATTGACATGGAAAAGGAGACACTCTCCTATATGGTTAGTATATGCTGCAATAAGGAAGCGCTGGCTCTCCAGGGGACGTCTGCAGGTGAAGCTGTGGACATAAAGTCCTGGGGAGTAAGAAACGCAGGAACACAGGAAGAAGGGTAGCAGGAAAGCAAGCACTGGCACAGCATGCTGCCTTTTGCATTTTGGCTGCATCATGGGGCTCTGAATGCACCCACTGCAGAGCACAGTGGTCCAGTTTCCCCGTGTGGGCCAGTGCAGGCTCACCATGCCGCTCGTGTGTGTTAAGTACCATCACATATCCCTCACTCCAGGTTTTTAGGTACATCTGAACCTTGGACATTGTGAGACAGCATCATCTACTAACAAAAGAAAATAAAACCACACCCCCCCAAAAAAATCTCATAACGGTTTAAGTAAGTTTATAATTTTTTATTGGGCCACATCCATGTCTATCCTGGGGTGCAGGTGGGACATGCTTGAGAGAGATTGGATTTGGGCTGTTGACTGAATTTGCTGGACTGTATTGAAAATGACTTAGTGTTCTAAAAATACTTTTTGAAGGTATCTTTTGCATCAAGAACAAGGACATTGCCCTCACAGATAGTACCAGCTCTAAGGATAGCACAAAAATTATATATGGTGTACATAGTGCCTCCATATTGTCAGTAGCTCGGGGGAGTCATAGGTGGGAAGGGGTTACAGGACAAAGTCTATGTCTGTTGGCTCTTGGCAGTTATGGAGGAGTTTAATTTTTTTTGTTTGTTTATTTATTTATTTGGTTTTTATTTATTCGTGTAGGGCTCAGGACTGAACCCAAGGCCTTGTACATGGGAGGCAAGCACTCTACCCCTGAGCTACATCTCCAGCCTTGAAAGGCAGCAGGGTGGGGGGGGTGGGGTGGGATTAATAGACACAAGGATGTAGACATGAGAAAAAGAACAAGGAATTCTGAGGAAGACTGGAGACTCAGCATGTGTTGGAGACACAGAGGTCCTTGTGCTCACTGAGAGCACTAGAGAAACCAGGGATGTTAAACACACAGGTTGTCTCTTCAAAGGAAGAAATGTATAACCTGTTTTCTGCCCAGAAGGCTGGGAATGGAGGTGGTTAATAGCCTGGTGACCTCTGTGCTATCTGTTGGATCAGGCCATATCTGGCTCTCCAAGGCTCCCACAAACAGGACTATGGGTGATTAATAGCCTAGGTGACCTCTGCACTATCTGTAGGGTCAGGCCATACCTGCCCTTGTTCACTAGACCCTGACAAACAGAACCAGAGGTAGTTAGTAGCCTGGCGACCTTTGCACTATCAGTATGACTGAGACCATACCAGATCCTCCTCCAGGCCCTTAAGATCACACATGTAATCTACCTACAGAACCCATCTTCATGGACAAGGTGGCATGGACTTTGAAAAGAGTTTCAATGTAATTATGCCTTAAGGTTTATTGTGCACATGGGATTGTGTTATACCAGAAAACTTTTTACCAAATTGTACTGTACTTAATCATGCCTAAAATAAACTGTCCGGTGTCAGACTCTAGAAGTTGGAACTAACACTGGCCACTGAGTCACGCTAAACCGGACTTCCTTCTCGATTCACTGGGATCAATCCTATGCTGGGGGTTGTGCTGCAGGCTAGGAGGCGAACTCTGGAAATTGAGTCAGTCCTGTAACTGAAGGACACTTAGCAGAGACCTGTAAGCAAGCCTTCAATAATTGGTTTAAAATGAACTAAATTCTGGTGCCTGGTGGAAGCTGGACATTCAAGGCTCAGATCTCCCAAAAGAATAGCCAGAGTTTGCAAAAATATTCCAGACAGAGCAAACATTGAAATGGTTGCTCACAACCAGTGTTGGGGGAGGGGACATCAATCAAGTCTGGCATTTTAGCAGTAGCTGTCATATCTGTCAATAGACAGCCAAATTTAAAGTGTGGACCCGTGTGACATTTCTCTCTTAGTTATATTTTCAGGAGCAACTTTCGTAGCAACAAATTTGTTTCTGAAAGGGAGAAGAATCAAATCCCACTGCAATAAAGTTGAAACATCAGAACATTTAAAACTCTCGTAAATAATTCATTTTCAAAAGAAGCACTCATTTCTAAAACACTAAAAATTCCTCTAGGAATAGATTTGAACTCTGTTGTTTTGTTTTGTTTGAGGAGAAAACAAAATTTGTCACGTTTCCCAGGAACAGTAAGAGCTGGTTCTGCACTGTCAGCAAGTTCTCATGTTCTGCCAAGGATCCCATTAATACGAACCGTAGATGACTGCAAACAAATATTTGATGTTTACTGTGAACCGTGCACTTGCTCTACTTTTGAGTCTGGGTTTGGAAATCACTCCATAGATAACTGAGAATTGACTTTTCTGTGGAATATACTTAGAGAGGTTCTTCATGTGGCCTTTGAACACTTTCGTTGACACTTCTTGTCAACTGGGTTTTTCTTCTTCCTTTTTCTCCCTCCTCCTCTTTGTTTTGTTTTAGTCCAAATGCATATCTGTAGCTGGAGTTTTTTCCCTCTGGGTCCTGCCAAACCCCAGCCGTCTGACAACCCACTTATAAAATAAACACACAGACGCTTATATTATTTAAACTGTTTGGCCTAATGTCTCAGGCTTCTAGCTATCTAGTTCTTACATCTTAAATTAACCCATTTCTATAAATCTATACCTTGCCACGTGGCTCGTGGCTTACTGGCGTCTTCACATGCTGCTTGTCATGGTGGCGGCTGGCAGTGTCTCCCTCACTCAGCCTTCCACTTCCCAGAATTCTCCTCTCTCCTTATCCTGCCTACTTCCTGCCTGGTCACTGGCCAATCAGTGTTTTATTTATTGACCAATCAGAGCAATTTGACATACAGACCATCCCACAGCACTTCCCCTTTTCTTTTTTTTAAAGAGGAAGGTTTTAACTTTTACACATCTCCAAAGTCAGCTTGGTATATTTGAGAATTTGGGCATAGCTTCTCTTACTACTTCCTGCTGGAGGGGAGCGCTGTATCTTATGGGGACACAAAGAAAATTTTAGGATTATGGAGTAGTCCGTGAGGGTGTATTGTCTGAGCCAGTTGCTTTGAAACGGTTCTGGATGTTGGATCATCTGGGCCTTGGTGTCATCGGAGACCTTTCAGGGGGTCTTGGCTGGTCAAACCTGATGTATCTTAATCTGGAAGAAATCCATAGCCTCTGGCTTTCTGTGGAAACAAAAGCAGAGCCTCCTTTCCAAAGCAACATATCCTTACATCCAAATTTTGAAGTCAAGGTACCTTTAAAATATACATTTTGGCATAACTCAACAGTTTTTGCAATCAAATTTTTTTTTCAGTTACGAATATCAAAGAGAACATAATCCAGATTCTCTGTGTGGTAGCCATCTTTACGTGGCTTGTTTTTTATATTACCTTGAGCCTATTGCTTTAAACTGCAGCATTCTAAGACTGAAACAGAGCTGTGGCTGCTGGCTCCGCTCACTTCAGCTTCCCAACATGGTGGTGGTACGTTTTCCACCAGCTCTGGGAGCCATCAACTCTCAGAAATAGTGGGTCTATGTTTCTATCAAAGCAGCATGTAGTACAGAAACCTCTTTTTTTTGTTTTGTACTAGCAAAGACTAAATCCACCACGCAGCTTAATGTGCCACTTGCAGAGGCCTCATTCCCGCCATACTGTAGGTCAAGCATGCACACCAGGAACCCGCCTTAGTAGATAGTAGCTTAAACACGCAGGCTGCCGCTAACTTGAAAGAGACAACTAGGAACTGTTTTTAGCTCTGTTTTAGAATCTTTTTACTCAGGTTTTAGGTGGAAACTCTTGCCAACACGTTGGGTGCCATTTGTAGCTGGAGTTTTTTCTCTCTGGGTCCCACCAAACCCCAGCTGTCCAACAGCCCACTTATAAAATAAACACACAGATGTTTATATTATTTAAACTGTTTGGTCTAATGGCTCAGGCTTCTAGCTATCTAGTTCTTACATCTTAACATATCTGAGTGAAATATTCCACTAAATAGATCAAGAGCTCATAATTTGGGCAACAACAAGTTCAAAAGGTATGCTTTTAACTGAAAACGTTGTATTCAGCACAAATTCAGTAGATGCCCATCGAATTACTGAGGCGAAGTTGTCAAATTTGGCGACTCCACTTGAGAAGAACACCTTGTTTTCCCTCCCTTGATGCTCAGCAAGATGAATGAACACACCTGTCCCCTCAAAGGTATAGCATGCCAGCAGAATCGCAGCAACCTTGAACTTAGAGGAACTTCAAGTTACTGGTGTAAAACCCCACAGAAGACTTGGCTCTCCAGGGACTCCAAATGTTGTAAGTTCCAGGAAAAACGCCATTTGACACCATTCTGTCTAACATGATTCAGAGTCACCGTTGGTGCCTGAAATAGGTCTGCCTGAAACGACCCACTCTCTGGAATACGGAACGCACATCGTATTTAGAGAAAGTTTTCGTGGTGATGGGTTAACAGTAGTCTCCTGACCTCCATAAATGATGTCTGCACACTGGCAAGCTGCATCCGACTGTGTTTCCATTGATAAAATGCCAATGAAAGCTCCTCCAGCTCCAGAACTAGTGCATTGCCTCATGACTGAAACCTCCAGGCCTCAGCGGCTCTTCTAATGAAGGAACGTAAGCAAGAGGACAGAGAATCTTGGGACTTCTGTTTCAGAAACTGT